>ML786233.1:144099-194603 GCA_009831015.1 Picea engelmannii | reverse complement strand
TTGTTTAATATTTTTTGGGGAAAGAAAGTTGATTCCTACACATAGGAAATATCTACATAGCTACACTAAACAAATGACCAAATCTAGCCAAGAAATTGATTTGGGATAAATATACCTTAGATATACATGAATAATGTTCTACAATAGATCAATAAAATTTGTCATCATTATGATCATGGATATTTGAAATGGATTGCACTAATTTTAGGTAAATTTTTTAAGGTACAATTATACCAAATATATGGATGAGAGGGTTTGATATATAACAATTCGACAAAGTTGAATGCACGCAATATGGAAAACACTACCCTGACTTGATCAAGGATTGGTGGGGACACACTGAAAAATTCAGTGCAGACACCCATGGTATATATGCCACAACAACATTAGATGCCCATATGATCTATGTGGCTATGATGTTGTGTAGACTTTTCAGGAGGAAGGACTCTTCTCATTTCTTGTTTTCATGGGTACCAATCATGCATGAAGTAGTAGGACGTTTTTCTTTCTCTCGAAATGTGTACACAACATCATAGCCACATAGATCATATGGGCATCTAATCCTATTGTGGCATATATACCATGGGTGTTTGATCTGAATTTCTTAGGGTTTCCCCACCAGTCCTTGATCAAGTCAGGGTAGTTCTTTCCATATTGTGTGCATTCTACTTTGTCAAAATCCATTAGGAAAGAGGCATTTTAATTGTATTTGAAAACTGGGGATAACTTATACATTACTCGTATATGCTCTAGTCGGAAAGACCCAACAACCACTTTTGTGAATTGCAGATGATCCTGGTTGAAATGTCCACATTTTCTAGAGCCCAACCTATCATGTCATTGTATGGCATGAGCCTTGGCCGTGAAACTATTTTTTGCAGCTTTGATTGAGCTATATCCCTGAGCTTCATCGCATGGGTTTCGGTCACCTCATCGCCCAAATCCTCTGGGCAGTTTATCAACTCGTATTGCAGAACATCAAATACCTACGTCTAGGTTTTCATGGTATATATAGCTCTTGCTGAAGTATTCGAGAGGATGTCTGTGTTCGGGTTCATGCTCTCACGAGTTTCTTTATCCATTTTTCGTAGTGCCATGATATTACAAGCTCAGAATTGTGTTACTTGTTACAGGGAAACACGTAAACATCTTATCTTGCTAAAACATGTTGTTATGTGAGATCACAAATAGAATTCAAAACCCAATATCTTTATTCACCTTAAGTGTATTGATTTACAAATACCTTGACTAACGATGCATTCATTTTCCTTAATGAAAAGATCTAGGTGGTGATCTGTGATCTTATTTGAAATCATTGTCGTAAAGTCGTTATTAATGCCATTGATATTTGGTGGTTCGTGATTGGGAGGTGAGATGAATAAGATTCGAATTTACTTGAACCATGATTTAGCGAAACGTTAATCGTGATATAATGGTATTTAACCCATTAATAAATCATATCTAACTTTAAGTCATTTTGGGTTTTCATACTTCGAGATATTTGATGATAGCTCAAGGTAGGATTCCCGAAACTCGAAATCATGAAGTGGTTAATCATTGGATAATTATATTTAACTTTAATTAACTATGCTCAGTGTTTAAGGTACTTTGGGAGTTCGAACTTTGTGAATATAGAGTGTGATGAATGGCGAATATCTGAACTCCAAATGCATGAAGTTACTATTTAACTTTTAATTGGGGTTTATCTTTTTGGTATTTACTATTTCGTGAATCGGAAAATTAACTTTATTAAAATTTCGCCAGACCACTACCCATAATGATTTGTCAAAGCTTAGGAAGGTATACATGTATGGTGACTAGGAGTTTTTGATCTTTCGGGTATCAGGACATTGGATTTGCGACATGGAGAAATGACCAAAGCACAAAACTTTGAAGTATGGAACTCCGAAGTAGTCTCTAGTGGCTTGACCCTTTAATAATCAGGTGGCTCCAAAACAATCGGGGAAAACAAATCGTTCAATCAACGGGTAAAGTTAATCGACGATGGAATCGTACACACCTTAAGGATAAAAAATGAAATTGATTTATCATTTGGAAACTGACTATGAGGTAGAGAAAAAAGGGCAAGGTAAAGCTTCAGGCTTATAATTTTAAATGTATTCCAACAATCTCCACAGTTTCCTCAATATCTTCATAGGAGGATTTCCAGGTGTCTAGTAGTACTTATGTTTTCCCCTTTTCTCTATGATCCAATCCTGAGATATCTGAAGGAGCCTCTATATACTGATTCTACCAGTCTATTACCTTATCAAAGGAATCCTAGGAAAAATTTATTTTATCTTTTTTCTCTTCCACATGATCTGACAACCACATCAAATCACTATCACATTGTTTAATTTCATTCAACTCAAACAATAAATGTCTCTGATCTTCCGTCAAATCTTCATTGGTCATCAATGCTTCTTCATTTACAATTTCAAGAATGATAGTGGTTTTTCTGCTCTTTTTTAGTTTGGCTTCAAGAGTTCTCACTTTCTCTCCATATTGTATAATCTTTAGTTTTTTCTGTTTAGAGAGAGTGATCTTATCCTGGTGCTCTGCTGATCTAGGTGGATCTCAGTGGCCATCCACCTTTTCCACTGAATCAACATTTTTGAGCTTGTGGTTTTGATAAACCATGATATTCACCATTTTTTATGGGTTATGCAATGTAATTCTATCTCCATTTGTTAATTGAATCCATCATGTAATGATTTCCTAGTGGTATTATGTACATTCCTACATCATTAATGCAATAGATCCCATTAGAACTTTGCGTTAAGCATGCTTGGGCTATAGTAATATTGGGATGGGTGACCTCTCGAGAAGTCCTAGTGTTTTGCATGCCTATGCCATTTTGTAAACTTAGACCAATTTATCCCACATGCATCATGGAAATTATTCTCCTCTCACTCTCTCATATATAATCAAGGTGAATGATGACCTTTGAGCATGTAATGGAGTGTGATATAATGGAGTTTGAACCATGAAAAGACAACTAGGTGCAAAAATATCTCAAATTTAATTGATCCACAATTCATGAGAATGTTATATATTAAAACAATAGCGAAATATTCATCTTCTTAGAGTTTTCCATTAAATTTACCACCTAGGATCAAATTGAATGGGGTAGATTAATTGATTATTTTAGCTGAAGAAATGGCTTGACGTGGCCTCATGGGACATTGAGTGGTTGTCTCATTTACTATTTGTTCTTTTAATAACAAAAAATATAATGTATTAGTAAACTAAAGAACATCGGTAAAAGAAATCATTGGATCTACATGAGAATCCACAAAATGAACATAGAATTAACTCATGAATTTTACCTTGTAAACCTAGTTGGGAAAACTAACTTTGAATGGTTGCTCAATCTTTATTTTGACAATCTCCAATTACAATGTAGCTCATGGATCCTGGGCATCCTCACCTCTTGGCCAACAAAAATCCCTTTGCGAGTGTAATTACAGTGAGATATAGGTAGAGATGGGGGTAATGGGAAGGAAACAATACCTAACCTTTCATTTCCCATCTATAGATCTCTTCTCTTCTATTTTCATCTCTCTCTCTCTCTCTCTCNACACACACACACACACACACACACACAAACACATTTTCTTTCTCTATTCTTGCATTTATTCTTTCTTGTTTTCTACCTTCATTAATTGTTGACTTTATTTGTTTATACCAATTCCTGCAACCATTCATGTTGTTTGGATCATTTATGAGATGTATTTGACTTTAGTATCAATATTAGAAAACTTGATATCAATCTTGGAATCATGTTACCAATTCTTTGTAGGTATTCCATGGTTGACATGTTGCAAGTATGGGAAATGGGACCACTTAAGAATTCATTAAGATGTTATCACACACTTAGATTAATACAAATATTTGTTGAAATATTGGTTGTCATTGATGTCAACCATTGAAGAAGTCAGGAAGCCCCGAAGGTATGGTTATGAAACCCACAGTTGATTGTGAAAAAAATCCATAAAGGCCAGTGTAAATGTAGGTAAATCATTCATGGATGGACAATACATATCATGTCATTTATGATGATATGTGGTATGCCACGTGGTTCCTCATGGTTAATAAGTTATGGCGTTATGAAGTTGGAGGACCTTGAAGAATGATGTACAAGCCCCTATAATGTCAACAAGAAGTTATAGGTTATTTATTAAGGGTAAAGTAGTTGCAACAAGAGTTTAATTAAGGATAAAGTGGTTGAAACAAGAGAGTGCGGGTTATCCCTAAAATAAGGAAAAGGGGAAAAATAGTTACAAGATAGCCCCAAAAGGAAGTCACTTGAAAAGTATAAATAAGACTTCAAGAGACTCTTATTAACATCTATTGAAGACTTTGAATATCTATGTTGTTAAGTGTTATGGGAAGGTACTATTGACAGATCTAACGCAGTGAGTCTGAGGCAAAGAAATTCAATGAAGAGAGAAGTTGAAGGAGTCGAAAGGGTGAATTTGAGATTACTTTCCTAGGGTTTTATTGAGGTTATCCATGAGTTGAAGTGAAGGAAGAGTGTGGACATACACTATTTGCATATTCAAATAATCATGAACATACCTAGGTTTCAGTGAAAGAAAAGACAGATGCACAAAGAAGTAAATAAATCCATGAGTTGGAGAGGAAGTAGGGTGTAGAAATCTGTGAGCCATAGTGGGATAGAGCATGGACGTCCATGAATTTACAGAGAACAGGGCACAAATCTGTTGAGAAAACTGAAGTTGAAAATATCAAATCCATTAGGTTAGCTATAGGTTGAGAGGTATGGTTTACTATGTATGTTAGGCTCTATATTATACAATAGTCCAACACAAAAATGTCTTAGTAGTTCATGAGTATTTGATTTGGAAGACATTCTTGTGGATATTTGTATGAGGGTTTAAGGCATACAGGTTTGAGTGGTAACAGTTGATGAAATATAGAAACAATGATAGGTTGTGGCAGTGACAGTGATAGATCAGTAATAGGTTGATTGATTCTGTAGTATTGACAGGTTGTCTAAACTTATATTTTTGGGTTGTTTGACGGGGAAAGTAAAGGGGGTTGTAGCCTCTTTCTGGTTGGTGTCAGAAAGTTGGGGAGTTCGAGATTCCTTTAGGTTGGAGCCTCTTTCCAGTTAGAGTTGAAAAATAAGGAATTTGGTGCTTCCTATTAATGTATTTCTTTTGAATATAAGAAAATCATCACATGGTTTTCTCCCACATTGGGTTTCCACATTAAATTATGGTGCACTATGTATTTCTAGTTGCTTATTGTTCATGGTTGATTTATACTACTGATGATACATTAAATGCTAATGATAAATTTCTGAATATTGCTCATAAAATTAAATAATACATATTGTGGTTAAAAGTGGTAGTACAATACTCATGCTAATTAACCCCCCACCTCTCATTATTCCAATAATTGGTATTAGAGCAGGTCCTTCAAGAAACAATTTAACCACTGGAAGGAGATCATGGAATACGCGAAGATTGGAGCATCGATGTTTGATGGACATAACTATGCCATTTGGAGTAAAAGGATGCAAACCTTTTTATATGCACAAGGATTTGATGTTTGGTAGTCAGTAGTAGACGGATATGCAACACCATCCACACCCCCAATTGAAAAACATGGAAATAAACTCAGCGAAAACAACTCAAAGGATAATTGAACAATTTTGAGAAGTCTACATGATTCAATGTTTGTCAAAGTTATGCATTGCAAGGTCGCAAAGGATATTTGGGATAAACTTCAAAATATTTACAAAGGATATACCAAATTCAACGGAGCTAAGCTTCAAACCCTCAGAGCCAAGTTTGAGAAACTAAAGATGAAGGAAGATGAAGAAATTGCAACCTACTTTATGCAAGTTGACGAAATAGTGAACACTATTAGAGGGTTGAGAGAAGACGTTGATGATTCAATGATCATTCAAAATGTTCTAAGATCTGCACCTATGAGATTTGATCCTAATATATTATCCCTTGAAGAAAGAACATATCTTGACAGTTTGAGCAACAACAAGCTACATGGAATCTTCATAGCTTATGAAATAAGGATAGAGAAAGAGAACCTAGTCATGAAGGAAGAAGCGTTCAAATCATCCAAGAAGATGAAGAAACAAAACAATAAAAATTTAAAACCATATTGCAACTACAACGACGATACTGAGGAAGATGAAAAAGTGGAAAACTTCGTAAGGAAATTAAAAAGAGGAACCGATAAATACAAACATATGATTCCATTGAAATATTGTAATTGTGATGGCATTGGTCATTTTTCTTCCAAATGTCCTTATGCTAAGAATAAAGGTACAAATGAAGAAGAAGATCCTAAGAAGAAAAATAAAAATCAAAAGGGAGGCAATATAAAGAACACAAATAAATTATTCAAGAAACATTTCTACTCAAAGGAAGACAAATCTTCATCATATGAGGATGATGATAGTGACAATGATTCAGAAAGAGTACTCTTCATGGAAGTAGAAGATGATCAAGAAGATTTTGAAGATTCTGATGAAGAAGGTGAAGTCGATATAAGATAATATTTAATCAATGCCTGAAGAACTAGGGAAAGAAATAAATAAAATCAAGTCACTCAAGGAATAATTAAAGAAGAAGGAAGGATCTCAAAATTCCAACTCAAAATAAATAGAGCAGATAATCATGAAGTTAATATCTAGGTAGAAGAAGATAAAAGGATTGAAGAAACACTCAGAAAATAGTTGGAATATAAAGAGAAGTTAATTGAAAACTTGGAAGTAGAAATATGTTGGCCCTTGACAAAGTTTTGAGGAAACATTGGTCATTTTTGACCATTTTTGGGACTTCGACAGGCTGGTCGAAGATGGAGCACAAAGGCGAAGAAAAGATCACAAGATCTCATGCATTTTGTAGGCTTGTGGACCCAGAAAATGGTTTTAGGGTCTATGAAATGGGTATGGGATGTCGGCCCATGGGTTTACCCATGTTTAGGCCTCTTTGTGAATGTATAAATAAGTAGCTAAGCGATGTAAGAACACGACTTGAAAACGATTTGTAATTGGCTTAGTGCATGACTAGCATATGTTGGCTTAGTGCAAGAGGTTGTAAGTGCTTTGTGCAGACAAATCTGGTTGGCTTTGTGTAAGAATATGTTAAGTATTGCAGAGTTTAGTGCAAGTGTTTTGTAAGTTGCTTTGTGCACATACATTATATGTAAGTGCTCTGTGATACTAAGGAGTTGAATCTGTTCCTTGACCTGGTTTTGGGAAGGAGTATCTAGTGCGTAGCTCGTAGATTTCCTGTCCTCTATGGATTTTGTCTCTGTGGTTTTGTGCACAGGAGAGGATGAATTTAAGAAGCTTGAAATACTAATAAATAAGAATAAGAAGTTGGTGGACATAGACTCACACTGGGGTGAACCACTTATATCCTGTGTCTTGATGTGCTTTGTGCGATATAGTTTATGATGTCTATTGGCTTAGTGTTGTTGTTATAATGTATGATAAATGTTTCTTAGTGCTTATAGATGATTGAATGCTATATTTGAGCTAATGTTATGTGCTAATAGAATGAAAGTACTTGATCTTTATGGTTACTGCATTGTTCTATACTTAAGGTTTTATCTGCGATGTGAATGAGATTCAGGAACTAATCCATATTGTTGGATTAGTTCTCTATTAAGTGTTATAATCACAGATCTATGTCCCAGCTTGGTTGTAGACACCTGAGTCCTACAACCTCACCTGCCTCTACCTCAGGTGAGAATTCATCTACTTCACAGGTGTTTCCGAAAGGGCTGGTAGTTATGGTTTTGTTGGTGCGTCGTTGAAGCGTTGAACCCTCGGTCTGCCCCTGTGCCAACAAATGGTTCCATTGTCGAGAGATGAAACTTTGATTGTTGGGAACTAAATAAATGAGAAATCTTTGTGAGTAGATATGCTATTGTAGTGCACAGTATCATACTTGACTTACAAAGCTCTATGCTAAGAAAGAAACCTGATTTGAAGAAAAGAGGTAAGATATTAAATATTGTTTCTCTGGTAACGGTAAGATAAGTGGAATTTTTTTTTTTGAAAGTATGAATCTAGATATGCTTGATGGATTTTGTCCTAGTTTGAAAACTAAGGCACACTTAGAAGAAAGAGTTGATCTAAATAAATTTGATAGAAATAGAGAAGGATATGTTATTCCTATGCATATAAATAATTTTTGGACTAATAAGTGGATGCAAGAACCTAGAAAGGATTTTTGTAGATTGCAGATCCAGCACTGTGATCCCAGTGCACAGTATAGGAGAGGCTGGAACACATTTAAAAGAAAAAGAGGATTAACATTGTTTTATAATTGCAGAAGGCCAGGACATCTTTCTAAGGAATGCCCTGGTATAAGTCCTATTTGTCTTTGTTGTAAAGCTATTGGTCATGAGGTCGAGGATTTCCATAGGACGATTGCTAAAGTTGAAAGGATGAACATGAGACAATAAAACTATAAATAAGGTAAACAGACTAAGGATATGTTAGAAAACCAGAAAGAGAAAGAATTAGAGAAAGATCAAACTATGTTAAAAGAAGTAATGGATGATCACAAAGACATCAACTTACCATAGATCCTGAAAGAAAAACAATGCATAGTTACAAGAATAGAAGACTTCAACATAAACTGTGTATTGGATGAAGAAACAGACGTGAATATTATGCCAAAAATCACTTGGGAAATTTTGGAAAAGCCTGTTATGATACCTTCATTGGGAAGGATAGGCTTGTTTAAAGGAAATATGATAACCCTATGTGGAGGAGTTACTAATATACCTATGAATGCTCATGAAACATCGACTGAGGAAGAATTTGAAGTCATTAATTTTGTTGAGAACATCACCCTTTTTCCACTTTTATTAGGAAAGAATTGTATTGAGAAGGATAAAATCATAAGGAAAGCAGAGGAGGAAGATACATAATGAAAAAAACAAGAATTAAGGGACTTCATAGCTAGAAAAATAACATGAATAATTAAAGAACAAGAGGATCAGTCGAAGCAACAAAGGGATAGAGAATTAGTTTTCGAAGTTGAAAGAACACAGGAAGACTTAAAGAACCTGTCCATGCAAGAAATAAGTATAGCCACCCTAGAAATAACAAAAGAAGGAACATTAACCACATAATCTGTAAGAGTGCATCAGCAGTGCAAAGTCAATTTACTAGGAGAAGATAAGAATAATAATGGAAAGAGGAATCCAAATATTTAGATCAAAGGAAAGAGGGAAAGGAATCTTAGTAAGAAGAAATCCAAGTTAGCAAAAATACAGGAAGTCCCAGAGAAGACTTCACAAGAAAAAGATATACAGAACTGGAACCTTGTCGAAATAGCAGAACCACAAAGAATGGGACTTCGCCATGGCGAAGCTATATGATTGTTGGAGGAGCCACGACCATTAGAATAATGCCCCGGAATAGCTAGAATTTTTTTTATTGATGGAAATACCATCGTTGTACCATTGAGACTGTGCCATAACAGAAAGATTCGTATTGATTGAGGCATTTCTACCCATTGGGGGAATCTGTTATGATGTTTCTTATTTAACCCGTCGGACGCTGTGTCAGGGCCACTTTTTGAAAACCATGATTATCCGAGCTAATATAGAACCCATTGTATCATGGTGTTATTTCTATACCTCACCATCCATTTTATTACCATGCTTGTCCATTCACCTACCCAATTTTCTTTTTACAAGTGTGAATGTCGGGCGAACATAGCATGTTAGAGAAATTTGTGGAGGATATACTTGTAGACCTCATGGATGTGAGAGTCACGTTTGTAGGACTACAAGAATCGTTGAATGGGGGCCTACAAGCATCCCCCTCAACTGGACGTCGCTCTATCCAAACCGTGACTGAGAAGCGAAGTAAACACCGCGACGATTTGGCTAACATGAAGAAGATCTCATCTGTCTTGCCTGAATACATCCTGCCTTTGGCTGGCCTGGTCAAACACGATAGCATCCCATGGTATTTCAAGTACGGATTAATCACTGTGTCCCTCTTGAAGGGGATATGTGCAGTTGGGCCACAGTTAGGACATATCCCAACTCTAAAGAACATCAACTTCAACCTTGTAGACTAGAAGAACTGCGTGATGCTCGCACCACATTAGTATTTGATGAAGATGATTGGGAAGAAGTTTCACATATTCTTCCAGCCATGGATAAAGGATCTCGAACAGTCGGTGATCCTAAACGTAATGAATATTCCTCACTTTGGCCAACATCAGGAGGCTAACGCTTGCATTAAACACCTCTTGTGGTGTTATTATGGAGGGTATATATATGGCTTGACAGGTGTGTGATGGTGGATTTGACGTTGATCCATCTCATTATAGGACTAAGCATCTAGGGACCGGACCCTCAATAGTTATACCCAGGGAAGAATTCTTATCACTCCCTAGCTCAACGGATAAAGGAAGACTATGGTGATGTAGAAAAGGGAAAGTGAGGTTACAAGGTAGCTTCCATATAGGATGGCGTAGTACACCTAGCTTGTCAGCTTATAGCTGGTAAGCTCATAAGAAAGAATCATCCCATGAAATTCACAGGACTTGTAGTAGACCTCATAGGGAAGTGCGTAGAAGGAATGCAAATGAACTGGGTGAGTTACCTCGTCAATGAGTTGGAGAAGGACTATCGCGAAGAAAAATATCAGGGATATGAGTTTTATTTTATTTGGATACCGGTATTTATCTCATTTGTCACCTGGAAAGTGCCAGAAGGAGCAACCTTCCCAGAAGTTGATCCATCAGATTCATTGGCCATGAGGTTCTCCACCTTGTGGTACATGAATGATATGGCGAAGCAGTGGCAATAGAACACGGTGTTCCATGCTTACTACCTACAACTGAAACACACCATTGAGGCATTTCCACAAATGACCTCAAATAAACTGCACCACTACAGGATGCTAGTGAAGTTCCATGCATATTAACACTTTATCTACATCACTTCTCATAGGGATGAAAGTAAGGAGGAGCTGTAGTCCTTTTATAAGTTGACCGACGAGGATATGGAGGAGATAACCAAAGAATGGCCAACAGAATTTCTTGTACCAGTGGAATATGTAAAACTATTTGATCCCAACATCATTGAAAGTCCATTGGTAACCCAAGTCGAGCATGATGGACAAACTAGCACGAAGAAAAATAAGAAAAAGGAGGAAGTACAAAACATAGAAACTGATGAGGAGGATAGCTCATCAAAGGAAAGTAGGCCTGATTCATCCAGAGGAGGAGGAGGAGAAGAAGTAAACCAAGAATAAGGAGGGGAAGAAGAATAAAATCCTCCACCGAAGGATCCCCTTATAGAGGTCGAAACATCAAAGAAAAGGAAGGTTTCTTTGTAGAAACCCTTAGCAAGAAATAAGAGTCGAGCCAATAAGCCTCAATCGAAGAATGTGCTCATAGTGAACAATGTCGATCTCATCATCACAACTGTAGAGGATTCTTCATAATATATCTTGTGGATACATAAAGCGAAGCAAGAGACATTGTATGAAAGAATCGAGAAGGATCTGAAAGACATATAACAAGCTATTCATTCAAGAATCCCAGTACCGACTGCACCTTCGTCATCGAAAATTAAAGAATTGGTGGATGAGCCCACTCAATTATGAAGTCTAACAGATGCAACAGAGGTTCGACTTCGTCGAGTCCAAGAAGAAAATGAGAAGGCCATAGAGGCCTTGAAGTAAGAAAAGGAGGAGGTCCTAGAGAAACTTCAAGTTGTGCAGAAGGAGAAAGTTGAAATTTGGGTGATGTTTGAGGAGGATAAAGAGAGGATGTAGAAAGAAAAAGACTAGTTGCTCGTAGAGAAAACTACGGTAAAAGAGGTAGTGACTAAATCACTTCGCTCTGTTCCTGGCTTGGCATAAGAGGAACAATATTTATCCAAGATACAAGTGGGGAAGCTCATTGAGGCCATTCAGCAGCTTCAAGCAAGAGTATTGGAGCTAGAGATCCAAGTAGTGTCGAGCACTCCGCAAGAAATGCGCGATCAAAGGGAAGAAATCGCCAAGAGTGCAGTAGAAATAATCAGGGTGCTTACCTCAGAATGTAAGAAACTAAGCGATCAAAGTGCATAGACCTATGAGAACCTTCTAGAAGATTCAGAGCTAAAGAAACTAGAAGCACAACTACAAGAGGTGAAGCAGTAGGCATCCACCGTGAAAGCACAAATGAAGCTGCTTACTGCAGTTGAGAAAATGAAGCGATTGCAGGAGCAGTACATAGTCCAACAACATGTTACTTCCATCTAAAGAAAATTCATGGAGGTAACACAAAGAATCCAATTGGTGCAGGATGAAGCCTGAACACATTTTGAAGAGGTTTAAGGACAAGGCTGACAGTTGGAACATATGGTCACGATAGTGGAAAAATGCCTGGAAGGGACTGTTACATAACAAGTGATTCAGTAGTTCACTGAGCAGGAATCTCTGGTGAAGCAGCAAGTCAAGGCAGCTTGAGCTAATCTTGAGGCCTTTGAAGCAACACTGCCCAGATTTGAGTGAGTTGGGATGAGTCACAGGTGATTTTTTGGGGCTTGTTGGCCCTTGACCAAGTTTTGAGGAAACATTGGTCATGTTTGACCATTTTTGGGACTTCGATAGGTTGGTTGAATATGGAGTGCCCAGGCGATGCCGAGATAGCGAGATATCACTCATTTTGTGGGCTTGTGGACCCATCAAATAGTTTTAGGGTTTATGTAACGGGTATGGGATGTCATCCCATGGGTTTATCCATGGTTTTTCCTCTTTCTAAATGTATAAATAAGTAGCTAAGCGATGTAATAACACAACTTGAAAATGGATTGTAATTGGCTTAGTGCACGAATAACATATGTTGGCGTAGTGCAAGAGGTTGTAAGTGCTTTGTGTAGACAGATCTGGTTGGATTTGTGCAAGAATGTGTTAAGGCTTGCAGAGCTAAGTGAAAGTGTTTTGTAATTTTCTTTGTGCACATACGTTATATGTAATTGATATGTGCTACTAAGGAGTTGGCTCTGTGTCTTGACTTGGTTTTGGGAAGGTAGATCTTGTGCGCATCTCGTATATCTTCTGTCCTCTGTGGATTTTGTCTCTATGGATTTGTACATAGGAGCGGATGAATGTAAGAATCTTGAAATACTAATAAAGAAGAAGAAGAAGAAGTTGGTGGATGTATCCCCACACTGGGGTGAACCACGTATATCCGCTATCTTGATGTTCTTTGTGCGATATAGTTTATACTGTCTATTGGCTTAGTTTTGTTATTATAATTTATGATGAATGTTTCTTAGTGCTTGTAGATGATTGAATGATATATCTGAGCTAATTCTATGTGCTAAGTGAATGAAACTACTTGATCTTTATGGTTATTGCGTTGTTCTGTACTTAGGGTTTGATCTGTGATGTGAATGAGATTCAAGAACTAATGCATATTGTTGGATAAGTGTTATGTTAAGTGTTATACTCACATATCTGTGTCCCAATTTGGTTGTAGATAGCCGAGTCCTGCAACCCCACCTGCCACTATCTTGGGTGATACTTCATTTGCTTCACAAGTGTTTCCAAAAGGGCCAATAGTTAGGGTTTTGTTGGTGCGATGTTAAAGCGTTAAACCCTGGGTATGCCCCTGTGCCAACAAAATAGTTACCCTCAGAAAAGATCTTCAAAAGAAAGATATGCAGTAAAATAACACCAAAATATTGGATGATATCATCAACAGTAAAAGGCCATACTATGATAGGTTTGAGTTAGGATACAACCATATGAAGATTCAGAAAGATTCAAGATCTAAGACAACAAAACAGGAAGCAAAATAAAGCACCTATGAAAAAATAGTCAGAGGTACTCAAGAACAAAATAACAGAGCAACTGGACCACCTAGAATATTTAGAAAACAAAACCTCTAATCAACAACATCACAAGAAGAAGAAGTCTTCAGAAGAGCAACACCATTCAGAAGATCAACTACATCTAGGCATCAAACTATTTTTCTTGGTTTATGCTATTCTTGTAACAATTTTGGTCACTAAGTTGAAAAATGTAGAGCCTATGCCAAGAACATAAGAAAATATGAAGGATATTCAAAAAACAATTATCCTAGAAAATCACATGAAGCACAGAAGAAAAATCACAACAATTTTGGTTCACTAAGTAATGAAATAGACTGTTGTAAGTGCAAAATTTTTGGATACATGGACAAATATTGTAGACTGACTATTCCTCCAAAGGAACCAAAGAATAATAAAAATAGTCATAAGTAATAGTGATAAGAATCCCTATGTATTATGGAAAGGAAGACTGGTAAATTTGAAGCATTTCAAAGTATTTGGAAGCAAATTTTATATCAAAAGAGAAGATGGCAGGCTTGGAAACTTTTATTCCCGAGTTGACGAAGGCATACTAGTTGGGTATTAAATAAAAAACAAGTCATATAAATGTTTCAATCCAAGACTCAACAAAATCATGGAAAGCATCAATGTAACAATTGATGAGACAGGAATATGAAAGGACAAAGAAGAAATCAAATACTTGGAAGAGTAGGAAGATGAGGAAGATATAAAAGAAGTAGAAGATGAAGACCATCTAGAGGCAGAACAAGAGGAAGATGAGCAACAAATACTTCCTAAGACACCTAGCTGACGAGTAAAAAAAAATAATCCACCAGAATAGATCATTTGGAGTAAGGATGCAGGAGTTGAAACCTGAAGAAGAAGAATTTCACTAGAAAAACAACACATAGCATAGTTATCTATAGTTGAACCAAGCAGTTTTGAAGAGGCCAACAAGGATGAACACTGGATCAATGTTATGGATTAAGAAATTGATCATAGAGAATAATGACACATGGGAACCGATTCTTAGACCTAAATACAAGAACTTCATTGGAACAAAATGGATATTTCGGAACAAGGTGAATGAGAGTGGACATGTAACCAAAAAAAAAAAAAAACAAGGCTAGTATGCAAAGGATATGCCTAGGTTGAGGGAATAGACTTCAAAGAAACTTTTCCCTTGTTTCCAGACTAGAAGCAATTAGATTAATCTTGGCTTCTGCATGTTCAAAGAGGATAAAGGTATATCATATGGATGTTAAATTGATCCAAGTGGATATCGATGGCCATCCACATTTTCCAACTGGCTCAAAACAATTTTCTGGCAATTTTGGTAATTTACTATTTTTTGTAGTTTTTAACTTTCAGGGCCATTTTGAGGGCCTAAATTAAGGTTTTTCAGGATCAAGTTTCTCAATCTTATCCAAAGGCTCTGATCGAGCCACCAAAATAAATATCCTTGATGATACCTTTCTAACAAGCTATCATGTGCTCCAAACGAAGATCGTATGTCAAAGTTACGCCCCCAGGATGTTGATACACAAAACTCCCCAAAACGGGGTCCACAAAAATGTTGTCTTTTCATCTTCTAAGGTTAGGGTTTTGGATTTTATTTATGATAAAAATTCCTTTGGAACCTCATTGTAAAATTATCATCTTGTGAATGCGAGAAAATGATCTTACTTCCATTAATGGTGCATTTATGAATCTTGTGAGCCCCTCAACCACTTCTAGTCCGACCCCCAACGCGATTTGACACTCATATCTGAGTGAAATCTATCTTGGAGGCTGGTCAAGGGCTAGAGAGTGCCCTAAAATTCCCCTTGTTCACACCATGAACCAATTACATTTTTCCATGAATGGATGTTATAAATAAGAGTCATTGGTGTGTTAAGAAACCAAGATCATCAAAGTATTGTTATGCTGCAAGAATTCTTTTTTGAGAATCATCTTTTCTCTTGGAAGCCTTCAAGAACCATTGCAATAGGCCATTCCTGTAATGTCGCCAAGGCCGAGACCTATTGTAAATCATGTCTATGAAGTATAAATCTTACATTATGAATTGTAATTATGTTTTATAGGCTGGTGAGCCAAGGTTTTATAAGCTGGTGGGCTTATGTGTTATTAGGCCGAAGAGCCTAAGTGTTAAGGCTGGGAACCTTCTTTTGTATATGTAATCATGCAGAACATTAGTAAAAATATGAACATCGCTGCATGCAGACCGACCATGATGAATGAGTGATGGGGGACTAAGCTTCCACAAAGTGGGTAAGGGATTGGGGGCTGGAAGGTTGGAAAGAGAGACTAAGTGTTGAGCCTAGGGGCTTAAGTCCTTGGGAATAATATTTTAATATTATTCAAAAAATCCATGTCAAATATATGTTTTGTCCTAAGTTCCTGGGGAGGAATGCATGCTGATAGAATGCAGGCAGCTTCATGGGTGACATGTGTCGACCCAGGCGCATGCGATTTACCCCAGGAAATGAGTCG
Organism: Picea engelmannii; assembly: GCA_009831015.1. NCBI lineage: Eukaryota > Viridiplantae > Streptophyta > Pinopsida > Pinales > Pinaceae > Picea > Picea engelmannii. Next base: position 178,268 of record ML786233.1, on the reverse strand, counting down.
TGTTGGGTGTTCTCTTCCCATTATTTCCACGGATGGTTGCATCTGAGTGGGTTCATTCTCCATTCTGTCATTTGTTATCTAAACTATGTGACCTCTACATCTGATCTCAACATATCACACACAACACTAAAAACTAAAACCATGAGACCTTTGTGATTGTCTGGTGTATTCCCGTAAATTTCGTCTGGTCTCTGCATTTGGCCTCCATCCTCGACCTCTGCATAACTTCCTGTCACACATCTTATAACCGGTAAATTGTGAGCTGATTTGTGTCTTTTGTAGAACTCGACACCTAGATAATTTCCTGAGCATGCTATGTTTTAGTGTTTGGTCGTTTCCATTTGCGGGACTATGCCCATTTTTTTTCGTGGTCATCATCCTGGCATCAACTGAGTGCTTGATGTTGTTGTGGTTTCCATCAGTTAGTTGGAATTGAGTCGAAGGGTGTGCTGAAGAAGCGGGTTGTCAGGCCCGTGGTAGAAGAAGTAGGTTGTCAGGCCTGTGAGCAACTCCCTCCAGGTCGGAGAGTCTGTTGGGAAGTGGTTTTCCCCCAGAAAGAGTCCAGCACTAGATTTAGAGCTCTGATAATTCCTGATCCAGCCTATTTTCGAGGCCCAGAGAGGGAGGTGAAGCACCGATGGACTGTTCTTGTGAAGGTGTATACTCCCGGGTGGAACAGGCATGTGGGGAATGAGAGTCTGTTAGTAGTGGGCATAAGAAGGCATCCTGGGAAGAATCCTTCCAGTTATCCTATGTAGTTTTCCCTGTAACCTCAATTTAGACTAGGATTCCTTGCCTTGGGTGGAGCTTAGTCCTAGCTCGGGGGTGACCCACTGCTGAGAGTGATGAGCAGCGTGGTCAAAGGCTTGGAGGTTCATGGAAGGCCTGGATGTAGTTGGTGGAATTAGCATGGTTTCAAAGATAAGTATCAACTTATGCTTAATATTATGTTTTGCATGCCTATGATGCTTATAGGTATCATGTATTCTGTTGTGCATATGAATTATTGTTAATGCCAAGGATTATTTATGTTATAAATAATCTTGTGTTTAATCTGAGTTAAATATGTTTAATTTGATTTAAATGCATGTTATTAATCAGGTATGAGAATGATGTTGTTCTGCATAGTAGCGTTTTCCCGGCCAAGTGGGATGTAACGGCTGGGGGGGCATTACAGTTTGGTATCAGAGCCTAGTTTCAACACTGAGCCTGGATGGGCTGGATAAGTGGTCTTTGGACTGAGGTTTTGAGAAGAAATTGTGTCTGGAGGACTAATTTTAGACCTCAGAATGTTTCTGAGTGTCAATGGACTACTTCACCATGTTACAAAGCTCAAGAGGTGTAGCAATATTATAAAACTATAGCTGGTGTGGTATATGGCCACAGGGAGAGAGAGAAATCCACACCAGAAGTGTTGCAGCCATAGGATCTATTTGGGAGGAAAGGAGAACCCTCACAACCATCAGATCTGGAGAACATGCAAAAGGTTTAAAACCCTTTGGAGTTGCACAAGAGTGTGAAAATCGCGATACATGAAATCCTGAACTCATCAGGACCATCCATCAGAAAGCACGTGTGGAGAGAGATCATCCTTTCGATAACCCGTGACCTGAAATGGTCTAAGGGTGAGTTCATGAGAATTCACAAAATGTGAATTCACGATTGGATCACAACCATCGATCTAAAGAGAGATCTAGACCGTTAATTGTCCAGGAAAAAATCGACATTTCAAGAATAGGGAGGACAAAGGTGGAAAATCTTTTGATCTCATGACACACGAAATCTCGATACGTGAAATGCCAATGAGATCTGAGTCTTTGGATCATGGGGAATTAGGACCGTTGGATCATTTCATGAATTCAGGGATTGTGAAGTTGGAGTGCATGCCAATTCTTGGTCACTCTAAGTCCCAAATCGCGAAAGGGATTAACAAGGGTAGAATCAGATGGTGGAGCGCTTCCAAGAAGAAGTGTTGAAATATCACGAGCTGTCAGATTAGGGGAGGATCACAGCCGTTGATCTCATACATGAATTTCCACATCGAAAATCGAGGATTGAAGTCACAAGAGATTTGGAGTCGCTGCATCGTGAACTCCTGGTTACCGAAAACCTGAAACCCTGAAATCCCGAAACGATCTACACCATAGATTGTAGGAAAGGAACTTGACCGTTGGATCAAGTAGATGTCTAGACCGTAATTTTAGAATTTCAGCAAACAAAAGTTCGAGATTCGTAGGTGCACGAACTATTGATGCCCGAAACTCCAAAATGAAATGTGAAAGTAGTGGGGACCCCTGACATCGCTGGGAGTGAGGTGGACCTTCTTAAGGACACCATGTGTCACTACCTTGGTGGGAGACAGTTGTGCTATGGGCCTGAAGGGTAAGGAAATTGAATTTTTGGAAGTCAGGAATTGGAGAGGGAAGTGAGTGTGAGAACCTCCGGGACCAAAACCCCGAAACCCCGAAATACTGAAACTCGAAGTTCGTTTGGAGAGCCTTGTAGAACCTATTAGTTTATCATTTGGTCATGACCCATGGTCGCATGGGTTAGGGACTAAGGAAATGGGGGCTATCACTGGAAATTGTAGAGCCAAACAGGGCTCAGAAAATTCATGGAATCGAAACATTTTCTTATTCACGTTGGTTTATGAATGTTGTAGTTTTATTAAGGGTTTAAGGCCTGAAAAACTTCAGTTGACTGGAAATTGTGTGTGTAGATTTCAATGAGTGTCAAGACAACCATGAATCGGCGTCGAAGTATAGAAATGGAAGAGGTGTTGATTGCCTCCAATTCAGAGAACGAAAGAGAAGGAAGGGATGTCAACTTGGGAGTCAAAGGATCGAACCCCAATGGGCATGGAAGAGAATTGGATAAGGAAGGGCATGTGATGAAAATCCTTGAAAAATTGCAGAAAGAAGCCTAGGCTCACCGAGCCGATAGCTGAAAACTCATGAGGGTCAGGGATCTGTAGGGTGAATTCAACTTAAAGATGTTGAAGAGCGTAGAAAGAATAGAAAGGAAATTGGAAAAGGAGAGTGACACAAGAAAAATAGGGAGTCGTAGGACCCCTGAGAGAAAAAGAAGATTGAGGAGTGGTAGTAGACATTGTTGTCACTCCCCAAAGCATTCTGATAAGGAAGCACACAGTAGTTCAAGCCCATCTCCTACCAGAAGACATCGAAGATCTGGAGTGGATGAATTGAACGGGGAGATGAACAAGATTAAGCCTCCTACATTTGATGGAGAACATAAGAAGGAGGAAGATGTTGAAACATTGTTGCTTGGCATGAGGAAATATTTCTAACTGTAGAATTATTCCTCTCATGCAAAAGGAAGAATTGTGATGTATCAACTAAAAGGAAAAGCATCCATGTGGTGGGATTAACTTGTGCAGGTGCATCACATTAGAGAGAAAGATATCACATGGGAGGAATTCAAGAGGTATTTCGAAAGGAAATACTTGACTAAAAGATACTATGATAGAAAGATGAAGGATTTCTTCGAACTTAAGCTGGGCAACATGACCATTGATGAATATGAATGAAGGTTTTTGGAATTACTAAAGTATGTTCCATTCATCAAAGATGAGGCTGTCAAGATTCAAAGGTATCCGAGTGGATTGCCACCTTCCATTGGTGATAAGATTCAGTATGATGACCCAAAGACTATGGAAGAAATGATAAGAAGAGAGAAATGCTTATATGAGCAACAAAGAGAAAATCCTACCTTTTGGAAGACTTGGGATGACCAAAAGAAGTTTAAGAAAGAATAGAGGCATAAGGGAAACAAGCCTCCCTTTTTCAGAAATAGTCCTCAAGGACATCCATCATTTAGAGAGCCGAGAATGACTGAAGTGGGGGAACAAAGGCCAAGAAAGATGCCCATTCAGTGTTGGGGATGTAAAGAGAACCACAAGTACAAAAATTGTCCCCATAAAAATGGCAAAGCAAGAGCTATCCATAATGTTCAACAAGCTAAAACAGTGGAGGACATGGGCAGTAGAATGCCAAGGATATATGCGGCCCTGGACAACAAGCAAGCTGAATTTTAGTCACACATGATTGAAGTGGAAGGTATGATTAACAACCAACCATTTATTATTTTAATTTATTCAGGGGCTATCCATAGTTATATAGACCCAAGAGTGGTGGAAATTTTTCATTTATCAAGAAGAAAACATGAAAATTCTTGGTTAGTTTAGTTGGCTATAGTAACCAAGAGGAAAGTCACTGAGTTGGTTAAGTCTTGTCCGGTGGACATGAAGGGATTGAGCACGGAGGCTGAATTGAATATTCTGCCTTTAGGCTCTTATGACTGTTTATTTGGGATGGACTGGTTGGACTAGCACCATGCCCTCCTAGACTTCCGTAACAAGGAATTTACATGCCTGGATGAGGAGGGGAATCAGAAAATAGTCCAAGGAATTCCTAGAGTTGTTACTGTTAGAGAAATCTCAGCAATGCAGCTGAAAAAGTGCTACATAAAAGGTTGTCAATTGTTTGCAGCCCATGTGGAGGAAACATCCAGAGATGAAGTCTCAAATATTGGAGACCATGTGGTACTAACAGAGTTTGAAGACGTATTTTAGGAGGTACCCAGACTACCTCCGAAGAGATACCAATTTCTCTATAAATTTGATGCCTGGAGCAGCTCCAGTGTCGAAATCTCCTTATAGAATGAGTATGCCAGAGCCAAGAGAGTTGCAATTGTAGCTTGAAGAGATTCTAAAGAAGGGGTACATTTTCACAAGTGTGTCACCTTGAGGTGCCCCAATATTGTTCGTAAATAAGAAGGATAGGATGTTGTGGCTGTGCATTGATTTTAGACAGTTGAACAAAGTAACTGTCAAGAACAAGTATCCTCTGCCGAGGATTGACGATCTTTTCAATCAGTTGAAAGGTGCGAAAATATTTTCGAAGATAGATCTCTGATTGGGATATCACCAGGTAAGAATAAAGGATGAAGACATCAGTAAGACCACCTTTAGAACAAGGTATGGTCGTTATGAGTTCACAGTGGTGCCGTTTGGACGGTCGAACGCACCTGCTATTTTTATGTTCTTGATGAATGGTGTATTCAGGGACTATCTAGACAAGTTTGTCATAGTTTTCCTGGATGACATTTTGGTGTATTCCAAGTCAGAGGAAGAGCATGAACAACACCTAAGGATGGTGCTGCAAGTGTTGAGAGAACACCAACTGTATGCCAAGTTGAGCAAATGCTCATTTTATCAAAGGCAGATCCATTACTTGGGGCACATTATTTCAGAAGAAGGAATCGTCGTGGATCCTGAGAAGGTTGAGGCCATCAGAGAATGGTCAGCGCCAAGGAATGTGGTAGAAGTTAGATCCTTTATGGGTCTAGCGGGCTATTACAGAAGGTTTATCACAGGGTTCTCAAAGATAGCTCACCCTATCACTTCCTTGCAAAGGAAGGAGAAAAAGTTTCAGTGGACTGAAGAGTGTGAAAAAAGTTTCTAGCGATTGAAGAAGTTGTTAACCAATGATCCAATCTTGAGGATTGCAGATCCAAATGTGGATTTCGTGGTGTGCACAGATGCGTGTAAAGAAGGGTTAGGAGGAGTTCTCAATCAGAATGGATTTGTAATCTGTTATGAGTCCAGGAAGATGAAAGAGCACGAAAAGAATTATTCCACTCACCATTTGTAGTTGGCAGCAATCGTTCATGCTCTGAGGAAATGGAGACATTACCTCATGGGAAGGATATTTGAATTGAGAACTGACCACAACGGTCTAAAGTATTTGTTTGATCAAACAACCTTAAATGCTAGACAAAGTAGGTGGCTGGAATTTCTGTGTGGGTATGACTTTGAGATCAAGCATATCAAAGGAAAGGAGAATAAAGTGGTTGATGCACTTAGCAGGAGGGTGCATGAATTACATGCTACAACCATTAGCATGCATTAGACTGATATTAAAAGAAGAATTCTGGAGGCTGCAAATGTAGATATGTAGTACATAGAATTGGTAGCCAAGCTACAACAGGGTAAGATGCCACAGAAGATGGAAATTTATAAATTGGAAACATATGGAATACTGTTGTACAAGAACATAATTTTGTACCCAATGTCCAATGCTTGAAACAAATGATTTTGTAGGAGATGCATAATGTGCCTTATGCAGGGCACCCTGGATATCAGAAAATAGTAGCAGTAGTCAAGAGCCATTACTTTTGCTTGGGTATGAAGAGAGAGATCGTTGAATACATCACCAAATGTATGGAGTTCCAGAAAGTTAAAGGTGAGCATAGGCACCCAGCAGGGTTGCTGCAACCTTTACCGATTCCTGAGTGGAAGTGGGAAATAGTAACGATGGATTTTATTATGGGATTTCCTAGAACAACCAAGATGCATGATTTGATCATGGTAGTGGTGGAAAAGCTTACAAAATATGCCCATTTTATTCCACTGAAAACTACTCACAAGGCAACAGATGTTGTTGATATTTTCCTAAAGGAAGTGGCACGATTGCACGGAATTCCTAAAAATATTGTGTCTGACAGAGACCCAAAATTCACCTCGAAGTTTTGGAAAGGATTGTTCAAAGGATTCAGAAAGAATCTAAACTTTAGTACAACTTATCATACTGAGTCTGATGGATAGACATAGAGGTTGAACAGAGTAATAGAATACATACTGAGAATGTATGTGATGGACAAACCATCAATATGGGAAGACTACCTACACTTGGTAGAATTCACCTACAACAATGGGTATCATGCATCATTGAATATGAACCCATTTGAAGAAATTTATGGAAGAAAGTGCAATACTCCAGTGAGTTGGGATAATCCAGCTGATAGAGAAGTAGTTGGGCCAGAGTTGCTCAAGGAGATGGAGGACCAAATGATAAAAATTAAGCAGAATTTGAAATTTGCCCAGGATAGGAGGAAAAGTTATGCTGATAAGAACAAAACCCATAGAGAGTTCAAAGTGGGTGAACATGATTTCCTGAAAGTGAAAGCTAACAGGAGTTCCTTGAAGCTGAGAAGTTGCGCCAAGTTGGCAGCCATATTTTGTGGGCCATTTGAAATCCTGGAAAGGATTGGGACAGTTGTATATATGCTTGCATTACCTGCATCTATGACTGTACATAATGTGTTTCATGTTTCATTGCTTAATAAATATATAGCATATGCTAATCATGTTATTGATTGGAATGAGATTCAGATGGAACAAGAAGGTGTCCTGCAAGTGCATCATGTGCACATATTGGACAGGAAAAACAAACAGCTCCAAAATCGAGCTATAGGGCTTGTAAAGGTCCAGTGGACCTGGTACGATCTTGAGGATGCGACATGAGAGTATGAATATGTTATGTGGGAAGAGTACCCGCATCTTTTTGAAAATTTTGAAAAGCTTGCAGATGCAAAGTAAAGTTGCACTGAGGATAGTGAAAAAATAAGGGGAGGGGATTGTAATGTACCCAAGGTCGATCGCTATTGTAAATCATTTCTATGAAGTATAAAGATTTAATTATGAATTGTAATTATGTTTTAGAGGCTGGTGAGACAAGTTTTTATAAGCTGGTAGGCTTATGTGTTATTAGGCCGGAGAGCCTAAGTGTTAAGGCTAGGAACCTGCTTTTGTATATGTAATAATGCAGAACATTAATAAAAATATAAACACCATCGGATGCAGACTGACCATGATGAATGAGTGATGGTGGAATAAGATTCCATAGAGTGGGTAAGGGATTGGGGGCTGGAAGGTTGGAAAGAGAGGCTAAGTGTTGAGCCTATGGATTATCCTAGGGGCTTAAGTCCTTGGGAATAATATTTTAATATTATTCCAAAAAGCCATGTGAAATCTATGTTTTGTCCTAAGTTCCTATGGAGGAATGCATGTTGATGGAATGCATGCATATTCATGGGCGGCATGTGTCGACCCAGGCGCATGTGATTTAACCCAGGAAATTAGCCCTGTTGGGGATTCACTTCCCATTCTTTCCGTAGATGGTTGCATATAAGTGGGTTTGTTCTCCATTCTGTCGTTCGTTGTCTAAACTGTGTGACCTCTATGTCTGAGCTTGGCATATCACACACAACACTAAAAACCAAAACCATGAGACCTCTGTGATTATCTGATGTATTCCCGTAAATTCTGTTTGGTCTCTGCATTTGACCTCCATCCTCAACCTCTGCATAACTTCCTGTCACACATCTTGTAACTAGTAAATCGTGAGCCAATTTGTGTCTTCTACAGAACTTGACACCTGGATAATTGCCTGAGCATTTTGTGTTTTAACATTTGGTCATTTCCATTTGCAGGACTATGCCCGTTTTCTGTTGTGGTCATCATCCTAGCGTCAATTGAGTGCTTGATGTTGTTGTGGTTTCCCTCACCCAGTTGGAATTAAGTCGAAGCATTTGATGAAGAAGCGGGTTGTCAGGCCCGTGGTAGAACAAGCAGGTTGTCAGCCCTGTGAGCAACTCCCTCCAGGTCAGAGAGTCTGTTGGGAAGTGGTTTTCCCCCAAAGAGAGTACAACACCAGCTTCAGAGCTTTGAGAATTTCTAATCTGGCCTATTGTCGAGGCCCAGAGAGGGAGGTGAAGCACCGATGGACTATTCTTGTGAAGGTGTATACTCCTAGGTGGAACATGCATGTGGGGAATGAGAGTCTGTTAGTAGTGGCTGTAAGAAGGCATCTTGGGAAGAATCATTCCGGTTATCCTGTGCAGTTTTCCCTGTAACCTCAGCCTAGACTAGGATTCCTTGCCTTGGGTGGAGCTTAGTCCTAGCTCGAGGGTGACCCACTGCTGAGAGTTATGAGCAGTGTGGTCTAAGTTTGGGAGGTTGGTGGAAGGCCTACACATAGTTGTTGGAATTACCACGGTTTCAAAGATAAGTATTAGCTTATGCTTAATATTATGTTTTGCATGCCTGTGATGATTATATCTATCATGTATTCTGTTGTGCATATGAATTACTGTCAATGCTAGGGATTATTTATGTTAGCAGTAATCTTGTGTTTAATCTAAGTTAAATGTGTTTAATTTGATTTAAATGCATGTTATTATTTAAGTATGAGAATGATGTTGTTCCGCACGATAGAATTTGCCCGACCAAGTGGGATGTAACGACTAGGGGGGTGTTACAGTTCCACTCACCTCTTTATGGAATAGGCATTGTTTTTCTTCACCATTTATCAATTCCTCCATTGTATGGAGAGAATAACTCTCAATTAGGTAACTCAAGATCCCTCCCAAGGAGGAACAGGGGAATCATAAGTCCCTGCCTTTCTCTATAGTGTTTTTCCTACAAATCTATTGATCCATTGGTAGTATTATGTTGGTCATTGTTTGACTTTCATGGTTCTAAGTTTCTCAATTTTTGTAACATTTATTTCTTAGTTATTTTTATTTTTATTTCTTTGTTTTCATATGTTTTTGGTTTGTCTAACCCACTCACAAACGTTTTTCTTGTCTAGCAGACTTATCTATACATGCAAGTGTTGTTGTTTTTCGCACCCAAGTGACAAAACCAACAAAATAGATTGGCAATCATACTGGGGATTGATATCAAATTCATCCCTATTTGAGCATTGGGAGCACTTAATTTTGATTGTTTTGCCTTGCAAGTACCAAAACTGACCTAGCCTAACCTACCAAAGTCAAAATTAAGAGCTGAGGAAGGCGTATTTCACTTGTAAATTTCTCACCTGACACATGACAGGAAGTGCATAGCTTTTCCTACCCACAGATGTGCATTGTGCGTAGTGTGTGAGAAACAAGCCTCATTACTCTGTGGATTCTGCTCATTGTGTGCCCTCTGCACACCTGTCAAAACTGTAACCCGCGCATAAGTCCAATTTTTCAAAATTGTAAGGGTTTTTATGCATGGTTTGAGGGCCCCTAGCCTTCAAATTTCTATTTCTCTGCACTTTGTAAGGAAACTAAACTGGACTTAGAGTCCTTTCCCATGACAAAGGTTAGCTAACATAGGCACTTAGGGGTTAAAAATAATCATTATTCTCCTATTTTTTGTTTCCACATGGATGCCTCATTTGGCTTGTAAAATTTTAAGTTGAATTTATTGCTTTCATACATAATCATCCACGGTGGCACTAGAAACCAATTTTGACCCTCAAGTATGCTCTTCCCTCGCACCCTAGTGTGATCTTGGGAAACATAAAGGAGGTTGAAAGGAATTTTCATCTCCCTAAACAAAATATTTAGGAGAGGACAAATCCGCTCTAGTGTTCCTCTTTAGTTTGTGAAATAATCTTAAAAGTTTTGTAAGGGCCCATACATGCCCACATATTGGAAACTTAGGATAGTTTCTAAATGTTGTCTTAGTTTATATCACAATCTAGGAAAGTTTAAATATCAAAGTAAAGGGCCCATACATGCCCACATGTTTGCAATCTAGGATAGTTTTCAAAGAGATCTCTTAGTGTAAACAACATTATAGTGAGTTTAAAGGATTTGTAAAGGAACCATATGTCCACATTGCTAGTTCTTTAGGTATTTAAATATTTCTTAAGGTTGTACCAAAGACACATATTAATCTAGGTAAATAATATTTGTAAGGACCACAAAAAGTCCACATGTTGCAATCTCACACTTAACTTATTAAAATATTTGCACACTTGTCACTTTCTTGCACACAAAGCCACTCCTCACACACATAATTTATATTTGAATAGTGGAGGTCGAAGTAGGTTTTCTCAAAAGTAATAATGAAATATCTAACTACTTCTTTGGAAACTATTCACACCCAAATTAATTCAAAGGAGGTTGGTCCATGACCCCAATCTCTCATCCCACCACATCCAAAAACTTTTTAATAACGCACTAATTTTTTCTCCACAGGAGGTGCCAAAAGAATTTTTTTAGTCTAGGTAGGATCTCGGGGGTAGGCATCCAAATAACCTTCTATTATCTAGTTCTCACATTTTCAAAAAATAGAAGTTGAGATATAGGGAACTTTCAAATCCTCAAAGTCAAGTGTTCCTACACCATAAGGTAGGGAGATACCCATGAAGCGTCAAATGAAAGGGTCTAGTTGTTCTGTGCATCCCTCCTTGAGTCACCCAAATCTTGTGAGAGAATACATCCTATGACCCATTTTTGAGGCCAATAATATAAATGTTGCACTTTGACTGAGGTACTTAGTGGCCAAAACTTAGGACATCAACCTAGGTGGAAATTGTGGGATACAATCACACCTTCATCATATTTTGTGTGGCTATTGGGAAATATCGCTAGCTCTTTTGGGATATGCACCCTCTACCCCTCATTATAAATGATTACTTCAACCTTCACTAGTTCCTCTTCCGGTGGATTTAGATCACACTATTGAGTGTTATTGGAAGACCCAGTGCTATTTGAGAATAAGAGCGATACACATTTTACGACACGAGCATTTGTTTTCATTGTTCCCCCACGTGGACACAATCCACCTATCCACATGATTGTTTATTTACAATTGATTTATGCATGATGTCCATTTGATTACATGCAATTGTGAGTTATACTATTTTGCGAAGGTCAAAAAGATATGAAGCTCTTGTTCATTTATTTCTCCCTTGTCACCATTTGCACACATTTGCTTTGCTAGTCGAAAGCCATAGGGGAACCACAAAATCCCCATCATTTTAGATGCTTACAAAATCTCCCTCCTATTTTATGTGGAGTCCCTAGTCTTTCCAATTCACTGGCTCAACCATCTCACACCCCCGTGAGTTCTACTATTTTGGGATCAACTTTACTTGGTTCCACTTTGCCTTCACAAGGAGGCTTCAGTCAAACTTATTCTCAAGGGAGAAGTACAACCCCACTAAATCCCTCTCAAGGGATAGGTCCATTATCTACTCACACAATTGCTAGAGATAATCCTCCACCAAATATCCCTATGCCATACTTGGCATCCCTCAACATTCCTGATTTGACCAAACTCATGAATGATCCCATTTTACATGATCCCACATGGCCCAATATGCCTACAAAACTTCCTTTGGATATTCCAAAGTTCGAAGGAAAATCAGGGGAAGATCCCTCTAACCATGTTATGACCTTTCACTTATGGTTCTAATCAAATAGTACCATGGATGACTCCTTTTTCTTAAGATTGTTTTAGCGAACTCTCACTATTTCCTCAGACAAATTGTTAAGATCCAAAGACAGAATACAAAATCACGACAACAGATATATAAGAACAATATGCAAAATCTCCTTTATTACCATCAAACCCTTGAGGTAGGGCAACACCGTACAATGGATCCTATTATGGAAGGGATCCTCTTCTGCTCACTTGCCTCTTCGAGGGGGCTTCCTCCTAATGAGCTTCAACTCCAAATACAATACTTCTCTTCATGTCTCATTACAGTGCTTGAACCTCTTTATATAGTGCTACCATCACCTAAGAAAATTCTAGAGGAGGAATATTCTAGAAGTAGAACCTTCTAAGAAGTCCTCTTACATTTATTATATCTAATTACCCATTTATTATATCTAACTAGCATAGTGGGCCTTATTTAATAATATAGTGGACCTAGTCCACCTTAAATTGAATGACCTCCACTATTATCACTATGAACCCTCTGGGCCTCTCCACTACCTCTCTAGCTACCTTACATTCCACCCCCCTTATGAAAGAATTGTCCTCAATGCTTGATGTACAACCATATACCAGGGTCTCATGGATAATTGTGGACCATAATGCTGAAGAAGACTGAAGAACCAAAGTCCCATGTAGAAAGGAAAGCCATCATGTTGAAGTAGTCCAACCACCATTATAAACTAGGGTCACATGTCCAAGTGCTTATGTGAACTCCACACGGAAGATATCGGCACCCAATAACCAACTAAAAATGATGCTCCCAATACTGACACCTATCATGTGGATCCAAATAAGAATATTCATCCACATAGTGGGAGAGGATCAAAGATGAATCTAGAAGAAACAATACCATTGTAAAATATGCAGATTGAATGCTCGTAACTAGATCCTTATGTGGGACATTGATGTTCTCTACAGAAAGTGGAGTAGAGTCATCAAATAAAATATGGAAGTGGTTGTCATCCCAGAAATGACAACTATCCATATAACAATAATCACAATTGGCCTCAAAATGATACCAAGCATATATTTCTTGATTATATTCATCCCTAAGGCCCTCCATAAGAAATCTCTCATGTATTTTATTTAATAAATATTGAATACTACGAAAAATATCATTGAGGCCATCTGTGAGGCTTTCTGTGAGGCTGTCTATGAGGCCATGTAAAAATGCATCCAGTCTGTCATCCAATGTGTGAAACAATTGGGATTTGAATGATTCAAGAATTTCTTTCAGGTTTTGAGAAGAAATAGCCATCTGATCACCCTATGAACTCTTCAATCCCTCAACCATCATGAAAAAAAAAAAAAAATTAGACCCAATAAGTTACAATAGAAAATCGTGGCTTTTTCTGGAAAAACCCTAAAAAAATGTTGAAGTTAAAATACTCATAACTTCACTTCCCGGACTCCGTTTTGGCTGATTTGTTTTTTGAATTTGGGTGAAATGGTGAGAGGAACTTAGATATGTAATTTATTTTGGCAAATTCGGCCTCCATATGCTACATAAATCAAAAAATTTATCACCGTCGTCCGCGGAAAAAATCCTGAAAATTTGCAGATTTTAAAACTTCAATACTTGACTTCCCGAACTCCGTTTCGGATGATTTTTTTTTTAAATTGGGTGTTTTTATGAGATGAACTCAGATATAACCCTTTTCTGTAAATTTTTCACAGAAATATACCAAAAACTTTGAGAATGTTGCGGCCCTCTTTTTTCTTCTCAAAAATAAAAAATATTTGCCCATAATGTTTGCCAAGGAAAGTGTTTTGATACCACTTGTTAAGAACCAATACCAGATCTAAATATATAATCACCACAAATACTGAATACACAATAGATCCACAAAACAATATAGAAGAAACCACACTTTATCATTACCAAACCCTTGAGGTAGAGAAACATCATACAATGGATCCTATTATGGAAGGGATCCTCTCATGTTCACTTGCCTCTTCGAGGGGGAAACCTCCTAATGAGATTCAACTTCAAATACAATAATTCTATTCATGTCTCATTACATTTCTTGAACCCCTTTATATAGTGCTACCATCACCTAAGAACATTCTAGAGGAGGAATCTTCTAGAAGTAGAACTTTCTAAGAAGTCCTCTTACATTTATTATATCTAATTACCCATTTATTATATCTAACTACCATAGTGGGTTTTATTTAATAATATAGTGGACCTAGTCCACCTTACATTGAATGACCTCCACTATTATCACTATGGGCCCTCTGGGCCCCTCCACTACCTCTCTAGCTACCTTACACAAATGGTATGTAGATGACAAATTAGGGTCCCATGTGACCTTTGAATCATTGGCCAAGGCCTTTTTGTCCTTTTTTCAACTACCAGTTTGTCATGATACTAGATTGGAACTTATCTCTGAGTTCAAACAAACCACTTTTATTCATATATCCAATCACATCCATGAATGGCGTCAATGATGTAGTTTGTGTAAAGGGGAAACCACCAAAGAACAACATCTTGATTTGTTTCTCAAATCCCTCATATATGTTATTTCCAAGGGTGTAGCATTCACCTTTCCTCAGTCATAAGAGGAGGCCATCAGTAAGGCCCAACAATTTGACCTCATTTATGCTCAATAAGGTTAATTGTACACAGTATTTTTTGATGCACCTAGGCCCATACCATTTGCCTAGGACAAACCTAGGATGTCCCACATTGTGGATGGGTTGATTGGTTCTATGAACCATCTCAACCCTTACGACCACCCATCACCCATTTATGGTGCACATCCATATCCAAAACCATATGAAGAGACATCTTATTACCCTCCTCCCACTCACCAACAATCATCATGTTGTTCCCCCTCCACCATTTAGTGGAACCCCACCGGTACCCATGATGCATTCGGTCTCTCAACCAAGTACGAGTTCACCCTCAACCCCCGCATATAACCTCAGCAGTATTGGAAGTTCTTCAACTTCCTACACTCCATATGGATCGTCTCCAAAAAACAATCCATATTTTCCATTTTCTGGTCCTCCACGGCTGGTTTCTCCCCCACCAGGAAAACCACATGCTGACGTTAAATTTTTTCAACCCTCTCCCATTCAATAACTTCAGACTTTTAAACAATTGAATATGGAAAATCCGACCCAGCCACCGAATAATTCCAAGAATAAAGGGAAAAAACAAAACAATGATAACCTGGGACCAGGAGGAAATAACCCCCAACAAAACCATTCTGTTAGGGACAACCGGAGTCAAGGAAAGAAAAACCTCCAAGCGGGAACCAATAACAATCAACCACGACAAGGGAAGAATAATAACCTCAAAACTAACTTCCCTTGCACTCTTTGTGGTGAGCATGGACATTATGCATGCCATTTTCCTAAAATTTATGACTTCAAATGGATGAAACAATCCATGAACGCACAATGTCTTCCAACACCACCTACCCCTCAGCATGCCCCGCAACAGTATTTGCAACATCCACCTCCAACCGTTTTGCAAAACCCCATTCTGCACCAAGGTTTTATGAATACCCAACATGAGGTACACCCTGCTCCATGCCAAATGGGGCAGTATCAAAACCCAAGTCCCAATCAACCTGGAAATCCAAGCGAACGTAATATCCTCTTTAACAGTGAATAAGAGATTCTTCTACAAACATGTAGCCGACAATATAGTGTCCCCCCTTAATCTACCCCACCCACCTCAGAAGAGGCTCTAGCTACAGTCAGACAATCATTGATCATTCCATGCCTTAACACTAAACAAAACCCTCGTATACCCTGTATTCCATTACAACAGAATGTATATAACCCTCATGCTATGTGTTATCACTCCAGGAAAATCTCCTAGGTTGTATCTCAGAGATGCCTAGTAACTTAACTATTTTTGTTATTATTTACTCAATAATGGGTGTGGGGTTGGATCAAGATGAATATATAAATCACTCGATTGTATCTTCAAGATAGTCTAGTTATATTCACACAGTACAAGGCCTTCAAGAGCTATTATCAGATAGGTTTGTAGATCAAATGCATAAGAAACCAATCAATTAACCAGAACATACACAAACAATATATATGATGGGTCAACAAACTAGCAGTGGATGCTTATGATTCTTTTTTAATAATCAAAGGTAATATGACAGTTACCATAGGAAATTTAAATAGAGACAAAGAAATGATTTCAACTCATAGGCATATAATAGAAATGAAAAGAAATTCTGACAATAACAATGAATGAAGCTTGTAGGCTAAATATATTAAAGAAAGTGTTTGTATCACAATAACAATAGAGTCCAGAACTCAAAGTTGAACCTCCCTCAGCCTCAAGGAATGAAACCCCCACCACAATGCTTCTCCAATGAGATTTAAATAAGATTTACAAATCAGTTTCTATATCCTCAAAAGATGGATCTGATAACCTCTTCTCCTATCTCAAATTCGAATTTGTGAGGTGGCTGGAAAATGTAGAAATTTCTGGAAATATGCTGCTCAGAAATTGACCTATATCTCTCAAATAAAAACATATTTTGGAAAAATGAGAGAGGTTTTTTAAGAGGAGCTATTTTTTGTAATAAGCCTCTCTCACTTTCCAAAAATACCTTTCCATCTGATCAAAATATGTCTCCAAAGAAACTGACTAAAACATGAAAAACCAAATTTCCAAATCTAGTCATATTCCTAAACTTTAGGATTTGATTCCTAGAAGGTTTCCAAAGATGAAATGAATTTCCACTTGCACCCATGAATGATATTTGATAATATATTTGATTAATAGTCATCATCTTCTCTTGAATAAACTTTTTGCCAAGTCAAATTTTGACTTTTTGACCAAAATCTGTGCATTTTTACCCAAAAATAGAAAGGTAACTTAATCTTCTTACCTTACCATCTACATCAAAAGATGAAAAGGGATGATTATATGTATCCCTTTAATTATTATATATCATTATAAATGACCCTCAAGGCACCTGGATCAAAAAATAATCGATCTAGGAAAAAATAAGAACAATCTTCAATTTTCTGCGCTTTCGGTGGCTAAGGGAAGTTGAAAAAGCCTGCCTAAGCCATCAAAAGCTCTATTTTTAAATAGTCTTAAAAATTGCATTTATTTGAAACTTTGAAACTTCAGATCTGTTCTCCAAGGTTCTCTACAGCTACTGCAAGGTAGTTACAGCTTTAGACATTATGGTCTAACTTTTCCATGCCCAAGTCAATTATCTTATAGGAATAACGTCACCCAACTATGAGTGTTCTCTTAGACCACATGTGTATTCATCTACTAGATTTTACCACTTGCAGAAGTTTTTGGTTTTATAACATCATTGAAAACCTGTTACAATTGATTATATACAAAGAATAATAAGAAATAAACCCTTCTCTGAATGAAAGAAAACTTTGGTGTTCCTTTGGATATCAATAAATGGTTGTACAAGGGATTTCCCAAGTTTAATAACACTTAGAATATCTCTTGAAACCATTTTAAAATCCTTCATACCTAAAAATGATGATAAAATAACATCAAAACCACCACATTTCTGAAAACGTTGCCTGATTTTGTGGGGGACGTTTGACTACTTTCTCGATCTCTAAATTCAGATCTGAAAGTACCATTGGAAATATTAGGATGTCTAGCTGTCAATCGACTATTTGAGCATGTGAAATGGCCTCTCCATGGCTAAGAAAATTGAGTTTTCCTAAGGCAGTTTATCATTTGAAAAACCTGCACTTTCGGTGGCAAAACTAGCCCTGAATTTCACATTTAAGCCACTGAAAGCTAGGCTTTCGGTGGCTAATGAATAGTTGAAATGTCCGCCTAAGCCACTGAAACCTGAGATTCGACATTTTTGAAATAAAAGCAAAAGAAAATGTTTTTCAATCTTTATTACATGCATAAAGCTCTAAAAAATGAGCCTTAGAAAATTTAGAAATGAATTTTTTAATGACTTCCTATCACCTAAAATAAACAAATTTGATTGTGTTATTTGAGGAGATAACATCTGGCTCCTTCTGGGGATGAAAGCCTCCCTGTGAGGTTTCAAGAAACTCAAATCCAATGCCTTTCCTAGAAAAAACTCAAACATAACCTAAACTCTAGTGTTCCATTAAGCATGGAGTCATTTGCAAAGACTAACAGGAAGGAACATGATATTTGCAAATGAAAATGTTTGAACTTGTAGTTCCATTGGGCATAGAGTCATCTGGCCTTTACAACTGATTACTTGCAAACCTGTAACTTGCATGTACCCTACCTGTAGCCTGCCTGCTTATCCAGAAAAACTGAAAGTAATCTATATGCTCATATGCAGAGCTTATTCAGCTACCTACTCCTACACTAACCAAGTATACTACCTCTTAATCAAGTAAACTCATGCTTCCAATGAAACCATGTAAGAAATTTATTTGATAACAAAATTCTTGATCTTGATACCAAAAATAAAAGAATGTGTAGCCAACATAGATGTGTTTTGAAAAAATGATAGAACCGGTCTTCATCTGACAAGAATATCTTGATCTTTATATTTCTCAATGACTCCAGAAAATCGACAATAGGATCAATAAAATAGTAAAGGAATACCTCTTCAAGCTTCTATTCCAACTGTAAATTGAAATGTTGTTGTTGACTGCCTTACCTGATCTCAATGTTGAATGTGGATTTCTCAACCTTTGTCAGAGAAAAATGCAAGCTCGACTATTGATCTGAAACTTTCTGCTCCCCTTCACCATATCTCTTCAAATCTTATTCCTTATCACTGTATTTATCAAATGTAGGAGCATAAAGATAAGATCCTAATGACAAATATGGATATCTTTGTATAAAAGTATCAACAATAGGCTCCTGAAACAAATTTGGAAAAATATCACCTTGTTTCTCATCATAATTTGAAACAACATATTCATAAGGAGAAGGAGAATTCTTCTGATGCTCTAGTTGAAGATTATACAGTCCCTGCCAATCTCGTTCCTCATGGTTACTAAAACTTCCCTTGATCTACAAATATGGAAACTGTATGCTACCCTCAACATCTACTACATATTCAATACTATCACCTACTCATTTGTCCATTTGCTCATCATCTTTAAAGTTTTCAAAAGAAATAATCTGATGTCCATGACAACCATCTTTAATATTTGAATTTAAAACAATGTCAAAACCATGGTTGTCATAATGTGGATAAAAAATCCCTTGATCACAATAAGAGATATCTTCTACTGCAGCAAAGTCTTCATGAATGTTGGGATCTTTATTCAATAAATTAAAATCATGACAACATTCAGGATATAGAAGGTCAGCTGAAAATATGTCTTAGCAAAAAAAATGAAAGGCAACATGAAAATCTTCCAAAGAGCTGATACTGGCAACAGGGAGTGACCGATACCAATCACAAGAAATCCCCTCTAATGAAAACCCGAAGATCTTGATATGAACATCCTCATGCACAATTTCAAGCCAATGAATAAAGTCATGAAAATCCAGCAAGTGTTCAGTTGGCACTTCCCACTCTTCTCCTTGAAATTTGGGAACACTTCTTTCCCATTCATCTCTACTAGGTACTAGATTAGGAAAACCAACAATCTTTGAGAAATCATAGAAGAGATATCTCTTAGCTAAGATTTTGTTCATTTCATACCAGTGGCGTTGCCAATGGATTTCAGAACAATGGAGCCGCCACTGAATCCGTCCTTCATGGAGTCGCCAGATAGATGATTACAACCAAGATAATGTCTAGTCTTTATCTATCATCAAAGGCTAGATCTATGTCATATCCCAATGAAGCTAAGCTTCGATCTCCTCTCCCCAATCCTACGATTTCAGTGGCTAAAATAGCCCTGAATTTCTTTGTTTAAGCTGCCGAAAGATAAGGCTTTCGGTGGCTAATGAACAATCAAAATGTTCTCCTAAGCCACCAAACCTGAGATTTGAATTAGATAAAATAACAACATAAACAAATTTTTATTCTAACTTTATTACATGCATAAAGTTCTCAAAAATGGGCTTTAAAAAATTAAAAATGTATTTTTTAAAAGACATCCTATCACCTAAAATGAAATAACTCGATTGATTTATTTGAGGAGATAACACTGGCTCCTATTTGGGATGAAGCCTCCCTATGAGGTTTCAAGAACCATGAAACCAATGCCTTTCATGTAAGAGAAATATTCAAACCTATCTAATAGTGTTTCCATTGGGCATGGAGTTATTTTGCAAAAAACAAAAACTAAAAATAAAATTTACAATGGCAAGGCTTTGAAGCCTTAGATAAAATTGTGTTTCAAAAAATGCCCATTTACTGGGCCACCAATCATTTCTTCACCTTCCAGACTTTGCATAATGAAGGTGTTGTTGTGTTGTACTTGAGTTATCATGAAAGGACCAGTCCACAAATAGTCAAACTTGCCATGCTTGCCTTTATCTTGTCTGAGAACATCCCATTTTAGAACCCAGTCTCAAACTTGAAAGTTGTCCACCTTTGCTTTTCTGTCAAAAGTATCCTTGATTCTCTTTTGATGAGTTTCTGATTTATCCACCAACTATTCTCTGACCTACTACAACTCTATCAAGTCAAGCTTTCTTCTCACCATATCATTCGATTCAGTTTGTTCTTCCTGAAAGAACTTAGCCCCTATTAGAACTAGCTGAATGGGGAAAATGGCATCAGTGCCATAAACCAATTTGATAGGAGAAATTCCTATATATTTCTTGTTAGTCACTCTGTCGTCCCAAAGATCAAACTTTAGTTTAAAATCCCAGCTCCTTTGAATCTCCTCCAACAGTTTTCTAATGATTCTGACTAGACTCTTATTGGATGACTCAGCAAGGCCATTGCCTTGAGGGTAGTAGGAAGTAGAGTGTACCAATTGAATGCCCATTGAATTACACATGTCAACCAATGCATCATCTTTCAAGGCTACTACATTATCTGTTACTAGCCTTTTTGGGCAACCAAATCTAATTAGGATGTTTTCATAGAGAAAATTCATGATGACTTGATGAGTGGCATTTCTAGTGGGGATTGCCTCTATCCTCTTGGTAAAATAGTCAGTGGCTACCAGGATCCACTTATGCTAACCACTAGATGAAGGATTGATCTTGCCTATGAAATATAAGCCCCATTGCTTAAAAGGACCATTCACTACAATAGGTCTCAGGGGTAGAGATTTTAGTTGTTGCTTTCCTGTGAATCTTTGGCACTTATCACAAGATTTCACAAAGGCGCACACATTTGAAAAAAGAGAAGGCCAATAATACCCAACCCTTAGGATTTTATGAGCTATGGTATTCTAGTAATGATGGCCTCCACAAATACTCGACTGAAACTAATGCATGACTTCAACTGACTCATCTTTGTCAAAACATCTCAGTAGTAAACCAGAAGGATCTTTCCAATACAAAAGATTATCATTAATGCAAAATTTAATTGCTCTGAGCTTAAGGGCTCGGGCTTGAGTCATGCTAAGTTTAGGAGAAACCTCCAACTTCTATAAAAAATGGGCAATACCTGAATACCACTCACATCAAGAAAAATTCTTGGCCACTTGTTGGCTGTCATGTTGCTCTTTGGTTGCTAGCCCTGTCTGCAAACTTGCTGAACTTTCCCCAATGAAATTTATGTCTAAAAGATCACATTTCTATTCTATCATGAGCTTGGCAAGGCCTTGGCCTTTTACTAGCTTAGTGGGATTCACTTCTATGTCAAACTCAATCAGCTTTGCGATCCATTTAGCTCTCTTTCAATCAATATCAGGTTGGGTCAAAACATCCTTCACAGGGGCTGAAGGAAGATAGGCAACAACCTTTGCATGGAGGATATAAATTTTGAAAGATTTTAATGACTTAATGAGAGCGTAGGCTTGTTTTTCTATAGGATCATACCTTAGTTCAGCATGCCTAAGTGATTAGCTGAAAAAATCCACCAGGTGATCAAGACGTTCATCATATTTTTGTAACAAGATTGCTGCCACTGTGTCATAGGAAGAAAAAAAGAAAATATATAAATTCTTGGTGTAATCCGAACTAATTAGAGTAGGGGATTCCATGATAGCCTGTTTGATATCCTGAAATGAACTTCTTGCATTGTCTATCCATTTTATCTCAGATATCTTTTTTAGCATGAAGGTTACATGTTTCACTAATTCAAAGAAATTAGGAATAAACCTTGGTATGGACAACTTCTGAATTGCTTCCACCCGAGCTGGGTCAATTTTCAGTCCCTCTACTGAAACAATGTGGCCTAGGATCTTACCCTTCTTGAGAGAAAATTGATACTTTTTTGGGTTCAGCGAAATACCGAACTGTTTGCATTTCAAAAATACTCTCTTCAGATGCTTCAGATGCTCTTCATGACTACTGGAATAAACTGTGATATCATCAAGATAGATGAGGACAAACTTGTCCTTCTCTCCCACAAAATCTATGTCCATGGCACTCTGAAAAGTGGCCCTGGAATTCATCAGCCCGAATGGAATCTTGGAATACATGAAGGTACCCCAAGGAGTAGTAAAGGCAGTTTTTTCTTGGTCATCAGGGTGTACAAAAACCTGGTTGTAACCTGAGAAGCCATCTAGGAAATACATGACCCTGGCTCCTGAAATTTTTTGCAGCAAGTGTTCCATCTTGGGTAGGGGATAGTTGTCTTTCTTGGAACATTTATTTAGGTTTCTAAAATCAACGCATACCCCAATCTCACCATTTTTCTTCCTCACTATCACTAGGTTTGCAATCCATTTAGAGTATCTTAGTGGGATTATGATTTTGGCATCGAGGAGATTTTTTATTTCTTTTTCAATTACAAGCAATAGGAAAGTATTGATAGGTCTCAGATTCTGTCCGAATGGGATGGTGTCTTTCTCGAGGGGAATGTTATGTTGAATGACATCAGGATTATAGGTTTTTAGATCATTGTATTTCCAGACAAAAACATCAGCAAATTCCTTCATAATGCTGCAATATTCTAACCTCTGATCAACAATTAATTTAGTGGACATATTTATGAATTTAGTATGACTCTAGATTCCTATATTGTTCTCATGGACAACAAGATCCTTCTAATTCTTATCGAGTTTGTAAGGGACATCGTTTTGGTCAAAAATCTTCTCAAGAGGCACAAAACCCCTAGGTATATAATTGTTGGGAAGATGCACAATATCGTGTTGACCCATTTTTCTCTTCAACTTAGGCTTTTTGGATTCTCCTACATTTCGATTTTCTTGGTCAATATGCATATCAAAAAATTCATCTACAACATGGAGAAATCTACTAAGCTCATCATCATCTTCAAAAACTTTCCAATATTTGATATTGCCAGGAAGGGATGGTCTATATTTGACTTGGATTTCATAATTCAGTCTAAGAGGCATGGGAGGAATGAACATACTGGCCGAGACAACAAGGGAACCAGCTAGGTGATTCATAGCTATGGGTATATAATAAATATCAAAAATGGAAAAAGAGTCCCTGCGTTTCCATACCTCATCCTTGTAATCTTTCAACCTGACATGTTTTTCTTGGAAAGTACTATTCACTTGTTGTATGATGAGATATGCATCTACTATATTGTTAGTAGTTTTGAAATCAAGTTTAAAAGACAAATGAATAACCTCTTTTGAAGGATAAATCAAAACTACACCTGCACTTATTGAGTCTTTGGTACTGACACCATCAAAGAACATGCTCCAAACAGGAGTACTCTCTCCATCAGTCTACTGATAATTAGGCTTTGTGAGCCACAAAGGAGTTGGCTAAGAATCATCTATTTGCAGAATGCATGCTCCAAAGTCTGTGTCCAATGCATAGATGGGATGATTTACAAAACTTTTCTCATCACTAATGATGTAGGCAAGTTGATTCTCTCTGTAAAGTCTCTTTACCTCACCTCCAAACATTGGGATTGTGGCATACAAAATATCCATATGTAGGGTACCACCTAGCATTTTTCTCCATGAACGTGACAAGAGGAGGGCGAACTTGGGTGGGATATCAGCCACTACAACATCCATTACCATGCTTCTCATTGGCAGTTGGGCAATGTTTATGACAAGGTCTTTTATGAGGCCGAGGCATCTAACTTTCCGAGAGTCGAAAGAGAAGATATCATGGTAAGGCTTTGTGACGTCAAGCCCAAGATCATCCATCACTGCTTTAGGCATAAGATTGTGTGATGCTCCAGAGTCAAGCAAGAAGTTGTGAAGGATCTTGTCATCGACATTCAAGGATATGTAGAAGGGTGGACAAGAATCATCTCGGTCCTCAACCATAGGTACTATAGTCACTATGGGATTGTCATCCTGAAGGTTTACATAATCAATAGCCATGGGAGTCTTTGGTTGAAGGGACTTCAAGATAATAAACTCGAATATGTCATTCTTCATAAGTTCAGTCAATGACATAGGTATTTTTACCTTCTGAATTTCTAATTCGAAATTAAATGAATATGATATTTTGCCAGAAGGTCTTACCTCATTACAGGGAGATCTGAGGGACACTTGTTCCTTAGCTTGGGGTTGCAATGGCTTCTGCTGTTGTTTTGCAGGATTGGAGATCTGCTTTGCAGGAACAATAGGCTTCTTGGCAATAGCATCTTTCTTTTTTCCAGGGGTAGCAAGCAATGGCTTTTAAGAAATAGTCTTAGATCTTAAATTGTAACCTGGTTGATCATCTAACTGATAAAAAGATTCTTCAATGCTTGTCTCATTAATTTGCTCATTCATGAGGGCCTCCTCATAATCTGTTTGTGTTAAGAAAGAGGAATTAGCATCATCCTCGAAACAATTGATGTCATCTTCTTCTTCAACTTCACCATGAGATAGCTCCTTCTCTTATTCTAGGACAACATTTTGGAAGGGGGCCCTGATCCTTTGGTATTCAGCTGCATTCTTGTCTCTTTGAAGGATCTGTACCTACTGGTTGTTTCTTCTATAGGGGAATGCATTGAGATTCCTGGGAGCATAGACATTAGGCTCTTTACTTCTTACTGGTTGCTGACTCATAATTTTTAGTTTTGGCATTTTCCTTTAAGTTTCTGAGATGCCATAATGTTAGATTCAACCTCAAGAGAAACATCTTGCATTAAAGTGAGTGTGGATGACCTTATTTCTCTAAGGATTAAGAAATTTTTTGGATCAAAGGCAGAAGAGTAATTAATCTTTGTTGATGCATCAGTTGTCTTGATCTATGCAGGGATCTTGCCAAACATATTATTGAATCTTTTGGTGAAGTTTGAGACAGATTCCCCATTTTCTCTTCTTAGATTTCCAAATTCAGTAATATAATACAAGAGGTCTCTTCCTTCTCCCCAATGTTTCAAAAACACTTCATCGAATTGCTTAATGCATGCCACTGAATTAGCTGGCAATTCCTTGAACCACTTCTTGGCTTGACCATACAAGCTCTGCACAAAAATTTTGGTCCAAACATCTTCCTCTGAAATTTTAATGTTCTCATCATAGACATAAAAATCCTCTATGTTCTCTTCAACAATATAATATCTAGATCTAGTAAACTTGGGCATATATTTATGATAATCTCATGTTGGCATGGCTGATAATGGATTGGGAAAAACAAGAGGAGCATACCTATTGGCTAAGATCTATTCCATTTTTGTCAAAGGGCAATCCATGGCAATCTTGGGGGTTGATGCAAAGGAAGAAGTTTCTGTAGATGATGGCTGAGATGGGATAGGTGGGACTATGGGAAATGGTGGTCTTACTTTGCTGAGGAATGAAGTGGAAGCACTGGTAGGATGACTACCCTGGAATATGGTTCCTGAATAAGGTGGGAAATAATAATCTCTGTAAAACTGACCTAGTATCAAGGACAAGTTTTCTTCACCCTTAGAGGAAAGATCTTGTAAAATATCTTCAATAACGAGCAACCTGGTATGAGTATGAAAAAAACTTTCTACAGGCCCAGTTTGTGAAGAATTCAAGGAAGAGGAAGAGTCCTCTTCTTCGATAGATTCTACAGCTTCTTCTCTTAAGCTGGAAATAGTAACATTCTTAGAAATAGGATCTATAACATCAAAATAAATTGAAGACTCATCACCCTTCAAACTTTCTGACACAATTACAATTTTCTGAGAACTAGAAGTTTCAGCAGAAGCAAATTCGATAAGAGTTTCTCTAGATACAAATGAAGAAGTGTTTATTGAAATACCTGCTTTAGATTCTCTTGCAGATCTGGAAGTTTGTCTTTGCAATGATTTTCCACTTCTGATGATCTTCTTAGGGTCTAAAACTAGTGTTGCTAGTGGTCTTTCTTGGTTTTCTCTGGTATGAGCCCTTCTTGGAGCCACTTCATTCCAATGGAGTCGCCAGATAGATGATTACAACTGAAAATGTGTCCATAATTTTTCTATCATCAAAGTTGGATCTATGTCATCTCTCAAGGAAGTTGAGCTTCAATCTTCATTCCCTGGCAACAACACCAATTTGTTATCACTCTAGGAAACTCTCCTAGGTTGTATCTCAGAGATGTCTGGTAACTTAACTATTTTTGTTATTATTTACTCAATAATGGGTGTGGGGTTGGATCAAGATAAATATTTAAATCACTGGATTGTATATTCAAGACAGTCTAGTTATATTCACACAATACAAGTCCTTCAAGAGCTATTATTAGATAGGTTTGTAGATCAAATGGATAAGAAACCAATCAATTAACCAGAACATACATAAACAATATATATGATGGGTCAACAAACTTGCAGTGGATGCTTATGATTCTTCTTTAATAATCAAAGGTAAGATGACTATTACCATAGGACATTTAAACAGAGACAAATAAATAATTTCAAATCATAGGCATAGAATATAAATGAAAAGAAAGTCTGACAATAACAATGAAAGAAGCTTGCAGGCCGAATATATTAAAGAAAGTGTCTGTATCATAATAACAATAGAGTCGAACCTCCCTCAGCCTCAAGGACTGAACCCCCCACCTCATTGCTTCTCCAATGAGCTTTAAATAATCTTTACAAATTAGTTTCAATATCCTCAAAAGATGGATCTGATAACCTCTTCTCCTATCTCAAATTCGAATTTGTGAGGTGGCTAGAAAATGCATAAATTTCTGGAAATATGATGCTCATAAATTGACCTATATCTCTCAAATAAAAACATATTTTGGAAAACTGAGAGAGGTTTTTGAAGAGGATATCATGCTGGTAAAAATTGTCTCTCACATTCCAAAAATACCTTTCCATCTGATCATAATATGTCTCCAAAGAAACTGACTAAAACAGGAAAAACCAGATTTCCAAATCTAGTCATATTCCTAAATTTTAGGATTTGATTCCTAGAAGGTTTCCAATGATGAAATGAAGTGACACCTACACCCATGAATGATATTTGATAATATATTTGAGTAATAGTCATCAATTTCTCTTGAATAAACTTTTTCCAAGTCGAATTTTGACTTTTTGACCAAAATCTGTGCATTTTTACCCAAAAATAGAAAGGCAACTTAATCTTCTTGCCTTGTCATATACCTCAAAAGCTGAAAAGGGATGATGATATGTATCCTTTTAATTATTATCTATCATTATAAACCACCCTCAAGGCATCTGGATCAAAAAATAATCGATCTGGGCAAAAAGAAGAACAATCTGCAATTTTTTACGCTTTCGGTGGCTAAGGAGACAAAAATTCTAGCCTGTTAGCCACCGAAAGATCTGTTTTTAAATATTCTTAAAAATTGCATTTCTTTGAAACTTTCAAACTTCAGAGCTGTTCTCCAAGGTTCTTTACAGCTGTTGCAAGGTAGTTTCAGCTTTAGATATTATGGTCTAACTTCTACATGCCCAAGTCAATTATCTTATAGGAATAACTTCACCCAACTATGAGTGTTCTCTTAGACCACCTGTGTATTTATATACTAGATTTGATCACTTGCAGAAGTTCCTAGTCTTATAACATCATTGAAAACCTGTTACAACTGATTCTATACAAAGAATAATAAGCAAGAAACCCTTCTCTGAATGAAAGAAAACTTTGGTGTTTCTTTGGCTATCAAGCAATGGTTGTACAAGGGATTTCCCAAGTTTAATAACACTTAGAAGATCTCTTGAAACCATTTTAAAATCCTTCATACTTGAAAATGATGATAAAATAACATCAAAACCACCACATTTATGAAAACGTTGCATTACCTTGCAGGGACCTTTTGACTACTTTCCTGAGCTCTAAATTGAAATCTGAAAGTACCATTGGAAATATTGGGATGTCTAGTTGTTAATAGAATATTTGAGCTTATGAAACGGCCTCTCCACAGATGAAAAAATTGAGTTTTCCCAAGGCAGTTTATCATTTGAAAAACCCGCACTTTCGGTGGCAAAACTAGCCCTGAATTTCACGTTTAAGCCATCGAAAGCTTGGCTTTCGGTGGCTAATGAATAGTTGAAATGTCCGCTAAGCCACCGAAACCTGAGATTCAAATTTTTTGAAATAAAAACAAAACCAAATTTTTTTCAAGCTTTGTTACATGCATAAATCTCTCAAAAATGAGCCTTAGAAAATTTAGAAATGAACTTTTTGATGACTTCCTATCACCTAAAATAAACAAATTTGGCTATGTTATTTGAGGATATAACACTAGGGAATCCAATAACTACAGTCTTGTTGACGACTTAGAACAGTCTCCTACAACCATGTCTGTATTGGAGGTCCTCCAAACCTATCCAACTCAATGGAAATCCTTTCTTTTCACCTTGGGGGTAGTCGACCCAACTGATACTAGAATCATCACCTTTAATCTAAATAGCAGAGACCCATGCCTCCCTGCCCTGGTAGCTTTTCATATACCAGTTAAGATCCAAAACATCACAGTTCATTGATGTGTCATCGATGAACTATGCATCCACATGCATCATGTCCAAATTAGTATGGAAAAAAGTTGTTTCACCTAAGATAGTACCCTATTCCATCACCTTGAGAAATTATGAGGGTCGACCCTCATCCCCCGAAGGGATATTCCAAAATGTCCCCATATCACTTGGGGGAAAAACCATCCTCATAGACATAGAATTTATCGACGCCCCACTTGATTACAATATCTTTTTCGGACGTAGCTACATGTATGCTATAAAGGAGGTAGCCTCTTCTATGTTTCGAATGATGATGTTCCCCCACAATGGGAAAATCATCACCATCAACCAACTTACACATTAAAAGCCTAATTATTCTTCCAACATTGATAACATTCTCCCCCTCATTTGCACTATTTCAGATGATTTTTCGGTCATCGACATGGGTCCTGGAATTTTCAAGGACCCATCCTTCCTGGGGGAATGTCATGGAGCACCACATCTCCTACACCCCTCATCACAACTATGTGTAGTATCTTCTAATGGAATTGATATTAGAGACAATACTCCTCCCACATGGTCCCATCCCCACATCAAAGTTCCACCAATTGGAGAAATATTACCTTAGGAATTCCCTGAAAACCTTAGTACACCACTTATCCCATATCCCCCCCCCTCCAGGGGAAAATCCTAGTTTGGGAGATAG
Source organism: Picea engelmannii (assembly GCA_009831015.1). Classification (NCBI taxonomy): domain Eukaryota; kingdom Viridiplantae; phylum Streptophyta; class Pinopsida; order Pinales; family Pinaceae; genus Picea; species Picea engelmannii. The sequence continues at coordinate 148,693 of ML786233.1, read as the reverse complement.
TCCCCCGAGCCATTACCAAAATTCCCTTTTTCTATTCCCCACTGCTATAGCGGGAAAACCTCTCTACGGACTACACCAGGGTTCTAAAATGTAGGCAGAGCTAACCGTCTAAAGTCTCCTACTTTAACAACAATTCCAACATAACCCCACAATCATACATAGAAAGAAAAATCTTAGGATCCGACAGGCCTACCTTGAACTCTGCATTCGGTGTCAATCCCTTTGCGCTCAGTAGTTTCTTGACTACCGATCTCCTCCCAAAGCCAACCTTCATTCATCAAAAGACAAACAATAAACTACAAGCATGCATTCTACATATGAATTAGTGGGTTAGATATCATAACGAAGATGTAAATAAATCACAGAAATTGAAGACATGATTTTGCAGGATGGGAAAAGTATTTATTTATATTAATCTCACAAAAGTTACTTACAATATGAGATCGAAAAATTCTCCTCAAGATTGGTCCTGGGCTCCTCTTCACCATGCACCAACTACTTCGATGTGTTCTTCTCCTCTTCAGTTGTCTCTAGGGAAATGGAAAGGATTTGCAAAGGAGGAAGACGGAAGTTTTTCTCAAACTCACAATGTGGTTGCAGAATATTGGGGCAAAGGGGAATACTAAAATGGGAAGATTTTATTTACTCTCTTGCTTCTCTTTTTGAATGCGACCCCAAACCCTTCTTTTATAGGCCAAAAAGGGCTAGGTATTATGTTGGGTGGTCGGCTATGGGCGGTCAAACGGTTTAGGAAACTTACCAAAAAGTCTGTATTATTTTTCCGCTTTTGATCTTTCATGATTTTGTGATTGTACGCGGGCTGTAGTGGTTCAACAAGCATGTGTATGCAGGCAGTAGTGGTGTAGGGCATGTACACTTTCAAAAATATGTTTTTTAGAAGAGTTGTTCAGTGATGGCTTGGTAAATATAGAAAGTAAGATGGCCTGATGCCAGGTATGCATGTATGGTACAATTTAGGGTTATAACACCCACTTGGAGTCCAAGCATTCCAGGTAGCTTCTAATCTCACCCTCCTAAACATGGTTCTTTGCATCCCTATATGGTATCTCCATCCCCTCGCAATGGTCCCTACGCCATCTCTCCAGAATCCCTCCTCAAACAGAGGGATTATCGATGCAGATCCTAGTACAGGATCCTACCACACCACCCCTTTCCCCAACTAGCAACAACACCACCACCACTGGGGTCAGATGAAATAAGAACAAGGCCATAGCTCCACTTCCTCCTCGTGCTCAACCTCCTTACGCACTATGTGAACAAGAAGGAAACCCCACTAATAGATGTCTTACTCTTCTCGAGTTACACAATTTGATTTAGCTCCCTAGAGAAACCACATTTCTTACCACTGCACAAAGTACATCCATTGCTACTATGGAGTCCTCAACCACATGCAATAAAGGGTTGCAAACCAAATTCATGTGTGCCATCTATTCATAATATGGCCATTACACACATCATTTCCCATACCTACCTCAATTTCACCAAATGTTAGCCGCATTATGCCAAACATCTTGGCCGGAGCCCTCTCATCCACTCCTTAATGTGGCTCACATTACTGATATTCGATATATTTCCTTGTCAATCCCCGAGTGAATGAGGTACCCTCCACATTATCGAGACATTCACTTTATGTCTAGCAGTCCCTTGCACCATGTACACGATATCTCATCTGCGTCCTCACCACTTGAGGACAATAACACCTACCCATTGAAATTTCTCCCTTTCACCTCCCAGGATCCCCTATATTCTCATATTATTCACTGCGATGAAGATATCCTAGAATAACTCACTACCCTCGATTTCCCATGGAATGTGCTCCATCATCGAGCACTTTTTCATTCACAAGAGGCTTTTAACCCTCCTATCCAAGCTTCCTTGTGCGCAACCAAAACCAAGGATTTTATTCCTTCGGGGCATATATATTGGTTCAACAAGCTTATCCTTGCCTCATATGCTTTTGAAGAAGGAAACATGGCCAACATCCCCCCCACCGTCAAAATTGACATTTCCATTAAATCAAGAATCGTAGAAGAAATTACCATTGGTGTCGCATGCTCCCCTGAAGAACTCACTGCTTACAAAGATCTCTTTTAGGAATACCGAGATATTTTTGTTGGTCATATATGGAGATACCTGGCCTTGATCCTTCTATCAATGAACATCGCATCGACACATGGACCGATGTCACCCCAGTTTGTCAAAATAAATGCCCCCTTCACCCATCCAAGGCTATGACTATCAAAGCCGAAATAGACAAGTTATGTGTTGTTGGGTTCATTTACTCCATTGCGTACACTTCATGGGTCTCCAACCCTGTTCCCGTTAACAAAAAATAGGGAACTATTCACGTCTGCACAGACTTTCATGATCTCAACCATGCTTGTCCCAAAGACAATTTCCCAACCCCATTCATCAACTAAATAATCGATGACTATGATAGCCACAAGTAACTTTCCTTTATGGACGGGTTCTCCAGCTACAATCAAATCCAAATCCATCCAACAAATCAGTATAAAACCACTTTTACTACCCCTTGGGGTACCTTTTCTTATCGTGTCATGCCTTCTGGACTCAAGAATGCAGGTGCTACATTTCAATGGGCCATGACCTATGTTTTTCATTATCCTTCTCACATCATCCTTGCTAATTTGGATGACCTCATTGCTCGATCCAAAAAGAGAACCCACCATTTAGATGACTTACGCATTTTTTTCCAATGATCTCACCAATATAACATATGATTGAACCCCCTCAAGTGTGTATTTTTCATCCCTGTTAGGTGCCTCCTTGGGTTCATTGTCTCCAAACATGGAATCACTGACGACACCCTCAAGATCCAAACTATCAAAAAATTCAACCACCTAGGAATTTACGCAAAATGCAAAGGCTACAAGGAAAATCCAACTTTTTACGCCGCTTTGTTCAAGACTGTGCCACTAGTGTGTATGGTTTACTCTACCTACTGTGACATTATATCCCATTTCAATGGGATGAACATGATCAAACAACTTTTGATGATTTAAAATGCTCCTTATCCAATTACCCTTTGATTAGTCCCCCAGAATATAATCGCAATTACATCCTCTACATGTTATCTTTAGATTTCTCAGTAGTAGGAGTCCTTGTCCAATTAGGGAATGATGGGGCACATGAAAATATCATTTACTACATTATTAAAAACCTTTCAGAACCACCTATAACACACCCATGGTAGGGCGTTGAAATTTCATTCTTCTTAAGAACTCAAGACCTCCGTACATGGTCTCAATTCCCATTTTGCTCATCCAGGGATTTCCCGCCGCGGTCACCATGCTTAGAACTAAACTCAAAACTAGAAGATATGCATCTCTTGAGTTCCTTGGATGTTCATTTGTCGAGGCCACAGGACTTCCACATGGTTCTGACTCCATAGATTCCTTGCGCAGGTCGGGACATCAGACTTTGGGTGTTCCTGACTCACCTGACTATGACACTATGCTCCAAATCCCTCCAAGTTTCAGAGTTTTGGATTCTTGGAGTCCCAGTCCCTTCACTATTCATGTTGGCTAGGTGGGCACATACTAGGGGCTAACATGTAGTTGGATCATGGGTGACACATTCCCTCACCCGAGGTGATGCACATCATGAGCCAAGGGTCCTATGGGGGGTGGGTAATGGGCATGAAACTAGGTGGAACATGGCTCATTAAGATTGGATCCATTTCATGAGGGATGATGTCACTGTATCTCATCACCTTGGGTTGGTCGTCTTCTACATTCCTCAGATCTCATGGTTGATATCCAGTGATGTAGACCTATAAATCTATGACTCTGTTTACCTCAGGGTTTCTATGTTCGAGATTATTGCTAAGCAAACTCCTCTTACCTTTTGAATCATCCAATCTATGAATTATAGGGAATAGTGCCACGAATACCCAATATGACGATGATTGGGAAAGGATCTGAAAGATCTCGTAGTCTACGGTATCTGGTCCTTCGTATCTTCGACCTTCAGGGTTTCAGGGCTCAGTTTAATTGGTGAGAAAGGTCCACCCAACCACCTGGGGAACCACCTATCATTGGTCAATCTCAGGGGAGACTGATTCTCCCAATCACGTTTAGTCTTCATAAGTCTAGTAAGGTCGATCTTACTCTGAAGTCCCAAACTTCCGTAACTACGAAGCCAAGGAAACATGGCCTCCTTAGGATTAGCCTAGGATTCCTACGTATCGATCATACGGGTCCTTTCAAACAAATCTCTTCCACTCATCTTCTAATGAAGAGATCTCATCTTTTCAAGGATTCGACTTCGCTACCCCTCTTGAGATTTACCATGAAAAGGGTTAATGACTTGGTTTTGGAATTCTGGTCGCATGACAAAGGGGTCTAGGAGAGGTATCCTCTTCGGATGGATGGTTTTTGGGTCGACACGATATCTCCTATCTTGACCATCTTAACAACTTATGCCCCTGGGAAGCCTCTGGACTCAAAATGGGCATACAACCTATCAGTTGGAAATGTAAATTCACAAGGAGATGAAGGCATACACATAAGATATCCATTTCACACAGAATACATTTATAAATGCATATATA
>ML786233.1:97563-143965 GCA_009831015.1 Picea engelmannii | reverse complement strand
GATTCCAGTTCAACAAATAAAACATGGAAAATACTTATCAGAACCAGACAATATGAAGTGACTGCTGGAAGGGGTGCTCATTTCAACCCAACCATAGGCTCAGTCACTCCAAATTTTTTTACCAATATATATATATATATATATATAAGTCCAAGTATTCATTCATTATTCCAGTTCAACAAATAAAACATGGAAAATACTTATCAGAACCAGACAATATAAAGTGACTGCTGGAAGGGGTGCTCATTTCAACCCAACCATAGGCTTAGTCACTCCAAAAATTTTTACCAATAGACACCCCCGAGACAGAACACGATGCTCTACAACACAATCCTTTCTTCTATCTCAACAACAGTAGGGATGAAGGTTACTCTCCTCCTCCCACGGGATCTGGCAATGGTTTACACGATACCAAGCAAGGAGGATCAACCTCATATATCAACTTGTATCATAACCAATTCCATAGTTTTATATGACCAGAACATGTATTCCCATTTCTTCCTTGAACCCAAGAGATTCACCTCTCATATTTGCACTCTTTGCAGGCCTCCTTCTGCCGAACACACCTTCCTTTCCCTCTTTCAACAAGGTTGCATGTGGCTTGAATCCCCATCCCTTGTTCAATTCTGGAAGCCTTATAGATGGGTATTATTCCCCATCCTCTCATTAAATCTTGAGGAGGTATTCCCACCTACCTGTCTGGTTGTAATTCATTTATGGGTCAGGTGACTGCTCTAGTCCTAAGCAATTAAATCCAATAAGTACTGGTTTGGTTAAGGTTAACGCAACCATTCCTAGTCCCCTTCACCATATCTTTGTATAGAATTTGTGTTCTTTCTAAGTACAACCCCCCTTCGATAAATCAAGCAACACTTATCCATTTTCTATTAAAGAACAAGATTTATAGTCATTTACCTTTCATACAAAGGTACATCGAATCAACATTCACACATATGGAGTTTTCCATAGTCTCTTGGCCATTGTAGTTATATTTACAATATCGGGGAAACATGGTGTTACAATTCCCTCCCCCTTAAAGGAAAATCATCCTTTATGTTATATCTATCAATGTGCTTTGTATATACAGAAGTGAAAAAAAATGGATATGCATGTCTCATGGCATCCTCCATTTCCCATGTGGCCTCATCTGGGCCAAAGTGTTTCCACTGCACCTTGACATGTGCAATGGTTTGGTTCCTGAGTGTGGTTTCCTTTCTATCTAGTATGCATTGAGGTTCTAGTAGGAATTCTCCCTCTGGTTCAACCTGGATCACAGACCAGTCAATTATATGATTAGAATCATGTACATATTTATTCAATAATGAAACATGGAAAACATTATGTGCCTTTACTGTGGGATGGAGTGATAGCCTATAGGCTACAGGTCCCACTCTATCTAAAACTTAAAAGGTTCCACAATACCAAGGTTCCAGTTTGGCACAAGCTCCCATCCTTAGGGAACTCTTCTTGGGCCTAACCCTGAGATATACATGGTCTCTTGTCTTGAATTCTCTAGGGGTTCTCTTTTTGTTGGCGTAATTTTTCTATCTATCTTGAGCAATTTTCAGATTTTGTTTTATCCAAACCACTTCTTGTTCCATTTCCTTTAGCATGTCAGGTCTGATTGAAATTTTTTCCACTAGATTACTTCAACTGGCTAGAGTCTTGCACTGTCTACCATAGAGGGCTTCGAAAGGGCTCATCTCCAGTGATTTTTGATAACCATTGTTGTAGGAAAATTATACCAGTGGTAGGTAGTCTTCCCACTTCTTAGGTTGATGCATTACATGCATCCTTAGAATGTATTCTAATATTCAGTTTACTCTTCTTGTTTATCCATTGATTTGAGGTTGATAGGCTATGCTAAACAACAATTTAGTCTCAAAATGAGCCATCAAGGATTTCCAAAAGCTTGAAGTGAATTTCGTGTCTCTGTCAGAAACAATATCCTTAGGCATTCCATTCAGTCTGGATATCTCCTTCATGAATATGTTGGCAATATCTATTGCCTTGCAATTTGATTTGATGAGAATGAAGTGAGCGGACTTGATCAACTTGTCCACCACTACCATGATGACATCATTCTGCCTAGTCGATTTTGGTAATCGGGTGATGAAATCCATTGATATGGTCTCCCATTTCCATTCTGTAATTGGTAGAGGTTGCAACAACCCTAATGGGTGCCGATGTTCTTCCTTAACTTGTTGGAATTCTAGACATTTATCTAAATATTCAGTTATTTCCTTTTTCAATCTAGGCCAATAGAATTGTTTCCTAGTGGTCGTGACCATTTTATGATAACCCATATGGCCATTGTATGGTCTCTTGTGAAATGCATCCATTATGAACCTCTTCAAGATGTCACAACTTGTGATATACAATATATTTTGATAAGTCAGTAGACCTCTGTCCAACATCTGGTAGCCTTCATAATTTATCCCTATGGGCTCTTGCTTCAGGTATGATGTCATGGTCTTGAAGAATGACTATGTTTCTTGTGCATTCCTGAATCTTTCCCTGACATTATTTTCACAGGTTCTCACCACTTCCAGGTGAATTCGTTTCATACTTCAGCTAAGGGCATCAACCATCCTATTTTCCTTTCCTTTGATATCTATGATTTCAAAATCAAACTCGCTAAGGAGAGCCATCCACCTAGCTTGTCTAGCATTGATTTTTGGTTGATCAAGCAGGTGCCTCAAACCACAGTGGTCTATCATAAGTACAAATCTCCTACCTAGGAGGTAATGCCTCCACATTTTTAAAGCATGCACTATGTCAACCAAATCTAGATCATGGGTCACATAATTGATTTCATGCTCATTCAATTTTCTGGATTCGTAGAAAATTACACGTCCTTATTGCATAAGGACTCCTCTGAGACCTTTCTTGCAAGAATTTGTACACATGAGGTAGTCATTATCAGGGTCTGTGATATTCATCTCAAGTGCATGGGTCAGAAGGTATTTCAGTTCCTGAAACCTTTCTTCACACTCTCATGTCCAAGTAAAATTAGCCCCCTTCTTCTGGAGGGCATTGATTGGACAACCAATCTTGGAAAATCCTTTTATAAACCTTCAGTAATGTCTTGCTAGGCCCATAAAGGATATTATATCCAAAAAATCCTTTGGGTTAATCCATTCCATGATAGATCCGATATTTTCAGGGTCTACTGCCACCCCTTCTTCAGATATAACATGGCCCAAGTAATGTGTTTGCTTCTGGAAAAAGTCAAACTTGCTAAACTTATCGTAGAGTTGATGCTCTCTTAGCACTTGAAGTACAAGTCTAAGATGTTCTTCATGCTCCTCTCTATTCTTGGAGTAGATTAAGATATCATCAAAAAAAACCAATACAAATATGTGTAGGAATTTTCTAAGTACATTGTTCATTATGCACATAAAAGTGGCAGGGGCATTGGTTAATCCACATGGTACTACCACAAATTCATAGTGACCATATCTTGTACTGAAGGCAGTTTTGTGGATGTCTTCATCCTTGATTCGGACTTGATGGTAACCATATCTCAAGTCAATCTTTGATAATATGGATTCACCCCTAATTGGTCAAACAAGTCATCGATTCTTGTCAAGGGGTACTTGTTCTTTATGGTTGTTTTATTTATTTGTCTATAATCTATGCACAGTTGGAGTGCACCATATTTATTCTTTGGAAATAGGATTGGTGCTCCCTATGGGGATACACCGGGCCAGATGTATCCTTTTTCCATCATTTCTTTTAGTTGTAGCTTGAGCTCACCTTGTTTAGGTGTACTCAGCCTATAAGGTGTCCTAGACACTGGAACTGCTCCTGGTGCAAGTTCTATCGAGAATTTTGTTTGAAAACATAGATAGTCCAACAAAGGACAAACACCTTCAGCAACCACTCACATAACCATATCAAATATCAACACACTGGTGTTTTCACGTGGTAAAACCCCTATGGGGAAACATCCATGGCCCCAGCCAACCCGGCCACTTGGAGCAGTTTATTAATGAAAAAGAAAAAGATTACAGAGAGATTTTACAAGAGAGTTTCTCACAATCGATCATCGACAAATTACCCTCCATGCTATTTAAATAGAGATAATGGACCAATTGGGTGTTAAGCCACAGATCAATGGCCATTAATATTGAGGAGAGTTTGAACCGTCAGATCACTCTATGTCAGGAAAATATCGTGATCGTCGGATTTCCTAACTACAAATGCATACTAAAGAAACACACTAAGAAACAGACTTTTAACTAATGACACATTAGACCAAGTAGATATTAACTAACTCCTAAGTGTCTAAATATCCTAACATCCCCCCTTAAGAACAACTTGGGATAGGATTGAAGGATTTACAATGGTGACACAATAGGATAAGGAAGGAGGCATTAGAGACTATCCCCCCTTAATGAGAACTTCCTGAACTCCTAACATAGATCAAAGTGTGGAAAACTTCACTTCTATAAGAGACTTTGTGAAAATGTCTGCAACTTGATCTTCTATAGGACAAAAGAGCACTTCAATAAATTAATCATGAATGAGATTTCTGATGAAGTGGATGTGTAGCTCGATGTGTTTGCTATGCTGATGTTCAAATGGGTCTTTGGCGAGCTTGATGACACTTCAATTGTTGCACCAAAGGATGGTTAGATTCTGCTACTGAAATCCAAACTCCGAAAAGATCTGTCAAAGCCACAAGGCTTCCTGACTTGCATTTATCATTGCTTGGTACTCTGCTTCTGTTGAAGAAAGTGTAATAGCCTATTGTTTCTTACAGGCCCAAGTGGCAGGTCATGAACCAAGGCTAAAAACATAATCTGCAGCAGAATTCCAATCATTAGGGTCGCTAGCCCAATTTGAGTCAGTGAAGCCAACCAATAAAGGAGTCCCATCTAAACTGTAATGTATACCGAACTAAACTATACCACAGACATAGCGAAGTATCCTTTTAGTTTCTTTCCAATGGCTTTGATGGGGTGTTTGCATATACCATGCAGCAAGACCAACAATAAAGGAAATATCAGGATGGGTATGAGTCAAGTATACGAGGCTACCAACTAACTAACGATACAGGGTGGCATCAACTTTGGGAGAAGTACAAGTGGAAGTAAGATTGACTCCAGACTGGAAGGGAGAATGGGCTGGTTTACAATCATCCATGTGAAAGCGACGATGAAGGTCATAGGCATACTTAGACTGGGAAAGAAAAATTCCTTCATTGGTTTGAAAAACTTAGAGTCTAAGGAAATAGTGCAAAATGCCTAAGTTTGTCATCTCAAATTTATTCTTAAGGCTGTTTTTCACATGGTTTAAAAGTTTTGAGTCACTACCAATAAGGATAAGGTCATCAACATAAAGGAAAAGGATCATGCGATGAATTCCTACTTTATTGGTATAGACATTAGGATCATAATGGAATCTAGAGAATCTAGTGGCAATAAGAAAGTTGTCCATTTTGGCATACCAAGCTCAAGGAGATTGCTTGAGACCATAAAGAGATTTCTTGAGGTGACAAAAAAGGATAGAGTCACTTTGGACATAGCCAAGAGCTTGTTCCATGTATATTTATTCTTGCAAATATCCATGCAATAAGCTGGACTTAACATCCATCTGATGGACCTGCCATTTATGTGAGGCAGCAAGGGCAAGAACAAGGTGGATGAAATTCATTTTCGCTACAGGGGAAAAGGTTTCATTATAGTCAATTCTTTCAACTTGGGAAAATCATTTGGAAACTAATCGAGCCTTATGTCTTTCAACACTTCCATATGATGCATAGTTATTTCTGTAGACCCATTTGCATCTAACAAGTTTTCTTCTATTTGGAAGAGGTACAAGATCCCAAGTATCATTTTCCATTAAAGAATGACACTCTTCATTCATTGATGTATCCCAATTTGGATGGCTTGAAGCTTCTCCAAATGTCTTTGGATCACAAATTTCTAAAACTTGAGCCAAACGAGAAGAGTTTCACTGGAACTGTGAATGTGTCCAACACTGATCTAAAGGATCACTGACAAGATCACCAACTACTTCTGGTGTTGAACGGACCCATCTAGGAAATGGTGGAGCTTCTGCTGGTTCAGGTTCAAAGGACTCATCTGGAGGAGGGTGTGCAGACAAAGGTGGGTTTTCATTCTTGTTGTCATCATCTGAAGAAGAAACTAGATCAACAGAAGGCACAAACACTGAAGATGGCTTGCAGGTCAAAGAAGGAACGACCACTGAATTAGGCTCGCATGCCAAGAGATTTTCATCAAATTTAACATCTCTTCTAATAATAATTTCATTACAATGTGATTTAAGAAGTCTATAACCTTTGACATCTTCAAAATAACCAACAAATATACACTTCTCACTTTTATTCTACAATTCTTTCCTTTTCTCATCAGGAATGTGAGCCCATGCTATACTGTCAAATACATGGAAGTGACTTACATTTGGTTTAAGTTTAGTCCAAGATTCTTCCGGTGTTATATTTTTAAGAGCCTTTGTGGGAGTGTGATTTACGATGTAATTTTCATAGTTGATGGCTTGCACCCAATACTTTAGACTTAATCCCTTAGATTGGATCATACAATTAGCCATTTCTTTTAATGTGTGGTTTTTTCTCTCAACAACACCATTTTGTTGTGGTCTATATGGAACAGTGTGTTGCATTTGGATTCCCTGTGTAGTGTAGTAACTTGTAAAATTATTGTTCACATATTCACCTCCATTATATGTTCTTAGCCTTTAAATTTTATGTCCATATTGATTTTCTACAAGGGCCTTGTAGGACAAAACCTTGTCAAAAAAAATTCTCTTAAGTTTTAAGAAGTAAACCCAAGTACGTTTGGAAAAGTCATCAATGAAAGTTAATAAATACTTGCACCCAGAAAAAAAAAGGAGAAGAAAGTGGACCACACAAATCATTGTGAAAAAGTTGTAAAGGACCCAAGGCATGCCAAGAGGCACATTTGTCAAAATTGTCCTGATGATGTTTGTCGAGAACACAACCGGCACAAAAACCATCTCTGCATGAAACAAGAGGAAGACCAGTCACCATATGTTCATTACATAGTTGTTGCAATGAGCGATAGTTTAGATGACCAAACTGCTCATGCCATAGTTTTCTCAAGTCATCGCTATGAGAAACAAAAAATGATGAAAAAAATGATGACCCAAAGTTGTCAAATTTGCATAACTGGGTAATATCATCAGTAATTCCATTTGCAAGAACATGCTTAGGATATTTTAGATCCTTGATTACAACTTGGTGTGGTGAAAACTCTACAGTTTTACCTTCACCTGAATGACTATTTTGATATACTGATAGAAGGTTACAATAAAGACTTGGAACACATAATACATCATTGAAATGACCATTTTCTACTTGAACTGTTCTAGGTCCTTCAACACTAAGAGATCTATCATCACCAACAATTATTTTCTTGGTATTACATTCATTTAGAGTAGAAAATATGGATCTATCCTTAGCCATATGATAAGATTCTTCAGAATCAATAAGTCACTCATCATAAGTAGAAGTAGAAGTATAAGTTGTATTGAAGGAGAGACTAGAAGCAGAAAGTGCATGTCCATGAGAAGAAGAAGAAGTAGAATCAATACTAATGTTGTGCTTATTCATCGTTGCTTCTAAAGATGCCATCTACTTGAAACACTTGGACTCATCACGACCATATTTATCACAAAAGTTGCAATGTCTGTTAGTATTCTTACTTTTATAATTTTCTCCTTTGTCACCATTAGGAGTTGAAGCTGTCTGAGTGGGGTTGGGACCCTTATGTTTCTTGTTGTTGTAGCAAGGATGTTGCTTCTTGGGATACTTGGGTTTATCTTTCTGCTTGGAAACTAAGGATTTGTTAAAGGTACCTATAGTGTTGATCACTCCAAGTTGTGCAATCTTATCTTCCTCTCTAATCAAAGAAGCAAAAAGGGACTCAAGAGTGGGTTTTTCATAAGCTTTCCCTAAAGCCTCTCTCATGGCATAAAAGGTAGATACAAACATGAAATATGCACTACCTAGCTTAGAAAGAATAAGATATATGCAATGCTCTTCCTCCATTTTTATCTTACATTCTTCACATAAATTATGAGTGTTTTAAACCTAGATAGATAGTCTCCAAGGAAAGAAAAATCACTTGGACTCAATTTCAGTACTTGATTTTATAACTATTGTGCTCGAATAATATTGATTTCACCAAACACAGATTCAATCTTTTCCCAAGCTTCTTCGAGGTCATCAATTTCTTGAAGGTGGTACCTTAAATCAGGAGAGATGGAAATTACGATTAGTCCATGTGCTTCATCACTCCTATTATCCCATTTGGCTTTCTTATCATCATCGGTAGGTTTTTTTTCCTTTCCCAAGGTAATCCAGTACAATCCTTTACTTCTTAATAAATCTTCCATATGACATTTCAATTGGAAGTAATTGGTGTTGGTAAGAAAAACATTACTTGTATAAGCCATATTAAATATGCAGATAATATGGATTTAAAAAACGAAATTGATGATCTGGATGGAAAGAGCTCAAAAATTTATGCGGTTTAAAAAAAAACGGCACTGAAAACAAACTTTTGATGTGAGAGTTATGCCCTTTTAAAAAAAAGGCATAAACGATAATCAAATGACCACGTGATAGTGTAAGTTGCTTTATGAAGTGACCCACTTTTATAAAGAGAAGTGGGGATCACTTTTACAATGAATTTACTTTATAATAGAAAAGTTGCATGAAAAATAAATAACTCTAATATAAAATATTAAAGTTAATTATTGTGATTCACTTTTATACTTGAAGTGGAATATACTTTACAATTTTAGCATGAATTTTTTTAAAGCAAAAGAAGAAAAAAATAAAGACCTCAAGACCTCTTACGTAATAAAGAAAATTTTAACCAAATGATCTAGCAAAACATATTGTAATGTTCAGAAGGAGGATTGGGGGTGTTGTTGTTGTTGTGGAATACGGACTTGGAGAGCGTGCTAAAAAATATATATATTTTCACACAAGAAAACAATTTTGCTTCTCAATGACAACAAGGGTTAGATCTCGGTTAGCTTACCCGAAATATGCACCTTTTCCTATATGTTTCTAATTTTTCTAGGTCACACAGGGCACAGGGAAAAGAGAATACGCAGATCCAAAAGAATAGAAACCCAGAAATAAATAATACAAAACCGAAATAAAACCAAAATACTATTCTACAAAAATTAAAAAAATGTGTATTCAAGCTTTATACCTTCGGATCTGACTGTAATGGCCATATCTTGGGCAAACATAAACCTTTTTGACTGAAACAAAAATGTTCCTAAATGAAACACATTCTCCAGACACAATGGAATAGTCCTATTAGCCCAGAAATGTACAGAAATGATAGACAATGGAGATGAGGAAACTCAGCTTCACGATCTCGATCTACAACAGGAGTGGGTCTTCAAACAACCTCTGATACCATGTTCAACAACACTGGTATTCCAGCATAGGTAAAACACCTTCAATAACCACTCACATAACCAAATCAAATATCAACACACCAATGTTTTTATGTGGTAAAACCCCTACGAGGAAACATCCACGACCCCAGCCAACGCGACCACTTGGAGCAATTTATTAATGCAAAAGAAAAAGATTACAAAGAAGTTTTACAAGAGAGTTTATCACAATTGATCATCGGAAAATGACCCTCCATTCTCTTTAAATAGAGATCATTGACCAATTGGGTGTTAAGCCATGGATCAATGGTCGTTAAGATCAAGGAGAGTAAGAACCGTCAGATCACTCTATGTCGGGAACATATCGTGACCATCGAATTTCCTAACTACAAATGCATACTAATGCATACTAAAGAAACACACTAAGAAACACACTTTTACCTAATGACACATTAGACCAATTAGATCTTAACTAACTCCTAAGTGTCTAAATATCCCAACAAAGTCGATGTATCTTCTCAGGGGTAGACCCGATACATCTTCTAGAAAGACATCTCTATACTCCCTTAATAGGGGGTGGTCTTCTAGATTTGGTCTGTCATCCTCAATGGTCTCCAACACATGTATTACTTATAGAGTACATCCCGTTCTGCAATAATTCTTCATTTGAAGGGATGATATTCGTCTTACTGAGACATGCTTCTAAATTCCCCGAAGGGTTATCTTTCTCTCTTCTCCATTTATACATTCTAAGGTTTTATGGTAACAGTCTAACTTAGTTTTATATGCATCTAGTCAGTCCATACCTATCAACATGTCATAAGATCCTAGGGGAAGTATGTTAAGGGTATCTTGGGTGGGTAATCCATCCATAATTAATTGGCAAGCTCATATGACCTCCACTACTTTTCGTTTGGTGCCAGTGTCTAGTTGTACAAACCATGGCTTAGCATGTCTATGTGGCTATACTTTACACTTATCAATAGTCTGAGGGGCCACATAACTCAAATTAGAACCAGGGTCAATTAAAATAGAAAATAGATGGTTGGAGATCATACCTTCCATATCCACCATTGAATCTTGGTGGTCAACTTGTTTATTATCCACGCCTGCATAAATCCGTGGCATACTCCTAGCCACATCATTGACGGTGGTATCTTCTTGGATGTTGTAAACTCTCTTACTGTTATGTTGTCTATACAGATAGTCCCTCAGTAAATGTTCTTCTCCACAACCCCAACATTTCAAGGGTTCCTTCTTTGGGTTATCGGTCTTTCCTCCGGTTGATCCAAAAGGTTTATTTCCACTCTGGGAAGGGAAATTCTGCTGGTGCACACTTTGGGTAGGAGGGCTCATCCTTGAATCCTTCCTATAGTTATTAAATCTTGGGGATTTAAACCCCTTCTTCTTGAACCCCAAACTATTCTTCTGCTTCGAGTCCTCGTGAGGTTCTATCCGATGCCTGAACTATTCATAACAATACCTTGCTTTCTGGATAGAGCCTTATAAGGTCTTTGGCTCATCAAACTAAATCCTTTTCTGGTAGGTCTAAGGTAACCCACTGATAAAGCATTGCACTTTTACTTTTTCCTCTTTTATGTAGGATACATACCTCAAAAACTCAAGGAATTTACTGACATATTCCTCTATGGTGAGTTGTTCCAGCTTGAGTTCATAGAACTCTTTAGTCTTCTCATCAAAATATTTTTTTGAGAGACATTTCTTCTTGAAGTGTTTCTCAAACCATTTCCAAGATAAGTCCTGTCTATGGATTTCTTTCACATTCTTAAGGTCTTCCCACCAAATGGAATCCTTTCCATTTAGGTTGAAGGTGGCTATTCGAGCCTTCAAGTTTTTAGAGAAATCATGGACTCTGAAGTACTTCTTTAGTCCAAACAGCCAGGCTTCTACCTCTTCCCCTTTCTTAATCTCACCATTGAAAGAGGGTAGTTTGTATTTCTTGAACTCTTCAGGGTTATGAATTTTGGAATGCTTTAGTTTCTTCCTTTTCCTTTGAGAATGTGAGCTAGTTTTACTACTGGAAGATCTCTCTAAGTCACTAGTTTCCTTTCCACCGTATTCTCCCGATGATTGTCCTTGTCTCCAGGTTGGACCTTCCTTGAGGTACTCCTTCTAGTGTGGCCACTTATGGGACCATGTTTTCGTATCTCAGGTGGAATTTGACTCCTCTTCATCTTTCATCAGTCCACATGACTAGTGGTAGTTCCATGTTGTAGCTCTCTCTGTATGTCAGATAAAATCTGCAGCAAGACTGTATTAATTTTTGTTTGCTTCTCTTGCTCTTTTATCAATATATTGTTGTCAGCCTTGCAGCTCTATAATTCATAAATGAGGATCCTTACAGTTTTAGGGAGATCCGGAGGAGTCTCTACCTCCCTCCTCTTGTTATATTCTTTGTCTCTTTTGTGGGAGCCATTCCTCACTTCATGGTGCATCACCATCCTTTATGCTTGCAGTTTACCGCGGTTGATCAACCACTTGAGTGATGAAAAAACACTTGCTATTAGATAACAGTATGTGAGTTCATGAACAACACATAGCTCATATTTCTTAAACACACACACACACACACAAAAGGAATCATTTATTCTTTTCTGTAATTAGGGCTTAACCAGATTTTTTTTTAGGAAGGAAGTAAGGTAGGGTGTCACCCTTCATTCCCTTTAATGTGGTTTTTACGCAACTTGTACATGAGCCCAAGCAAGCCAAGTTCTATAAACATGCTTTGATACCAATTTGTAACACACCCACGGTGGGGTGTCGAAATTTCATTCTTCTTAAGAATTCAAGACCTCCGTACAAGGTCTAAAATGCCATTCTGCTCATCCAGGGCTTTCTCACCGCAGTCATCACACTTAGAACCAAACTAAGAACTGGAGGATACGCCTCTCTCAAGTTCCTTGGAAGTTCACTGGTTGAGGCCATGGGACCTCCATGTGGGTTCAACTCCATAGGTTCCTTGTGCGCATCGGGACTTCGAAATTCAAGTGTTCCTGACTCACCTGACTATGATACTATGCTCCAAATCCTCTGAAGTTACTAAGTTCTAGACTCTTGGAGTCCCATTCCCTTTTCCAACCATGTTGGCTAGGTGGGCTTGTACCAGAGGCTAAAACATAGTTAAATCAGGGCGACATGTAACCTCAACCAGGGTGATGCATGTCACGATCCAAAGGTCCTAGGGGGGGTAGGTGATGCACATGAAACTAGGTGGCACATGGCTCACTAAGATTGGATCCACATCACCAGGGATGATTTCATTGTAACTTGTCACCTTGGTTTGCTCTTCTTCTACATTTCTCAGATCTCACAGTTGAGATCCAGTCACGTAGACCTATATATATACAACTATAGTTATGTCAGGGTTTCGACGTTCCAGAGTATTGCTATGAAAAATCCTCTTACCTTCTGAAGCATCTAATCTCTGAAGTAGAGAAACTAGTGCCACACATCCCTGATATGATGATAGTTGGGAAAGGATTTGAAAGATCCTACGATCTATGGTATCAGTTCCTTTGTGGCTCCAAGTGTTGAGGTTTTGGGGCTCAGTTTAATTGGTGAGATAGGTCCACCCAACCACCTGGTGAACCAGCTATCATCGGTAAATCTCATGGGAGACCGAGTCTCCTCGTCACCTTTAATTCCCGTAAAGCTAGTAAAGTTAGTCTTACTCTGAATTCCCAGACTTCCAGAGCTACGAAGCCAAGCGAACATGGTCATCTTAGGCTTAGCCCAGGATTCCTGGGTATCAGTCATATGGGTCATTTCGAATGGATCTCTTACGCTCATCTTCTAAACAAAGAGATATCCTCTTTTCAATGCTTCAACTTTGCTATCTATCCTGAGCTTTACCATGAAAAGGGTTAAGGACTTGGGTCTGGAATTCTAGTTGCAAGAAAAAGGGGTTTGGGAGAGGTATCCTCTTCGGATAGATGGTTTTCAGGTCAACATGATATCTCCTATCTCGACCATCTTAACAACTTATGCCCCCGGGAAGCCTCTGGAGTCAAACTAGGCATACAGTCTATCATCTAGAAATGTAGATTCACAAGTGGTTGATGGAATACACATAACATAGTCATTTCACACAGGATACATTTATAAATTCACATATATATAAGTCCAAGTATTTATCCATTATTCTAGTTCAACAAATAAAGCATGGAAAATACTTATCAAAACCAAAAAATATGAAGTGATTGCTAGAAGGGGTGCTTGTTTCCACCCAACCATAGGCTCAATCACTCTAAACGGATTTACCACTAGCCACCCCCAAGATAGACCATGATGCTCTAAAACACAATCCTTTTTTGTGGCTCAACCACAGTAGGGATGGAGGCTACTCTCCTCCTCCCACATGATCTTGGCAATGGTTTACACGATACCAAGAAAGGAGGACTGACCTCGTTTATCATCTTGTATCATAAGTAGTTACATCGTTTTATATCACTAGAGAATTTATTCCCAGTTCTTCCTTGAACCCGAGAGATTCACCTCTCTCCTTTTCACTCCTCATAGGCCTCCTTCTGCCCGCCACACCTTCCTTTCTCACCTCTTTCAGCAAGATTGCGTGTGGTTCGAATCCCTAGCCCGTAGTCAAGTCTAGAATCCTTATATATGGGTTTTATGCTCCATTCCCTCATTAACTCTTAAGGAGTTCTTCCCACCTACCAACCTAACTGTAATTCAGTTTTGGGTCAGAGGACTGTTATGGTCCTGAGCAATTAAATCCAATAAGTACTGGTTTGGTGAAGGTTAACGAAACCATTCCTGGTCCCCTTCACCATCTCTTTGTATAGAATTTGTGGTATTTCTATGTACACCTCCCCTTCCATAATTCAAGAAACACTTATCCATTTTCTAGTAAATAACAATATTTATATTCATTTACCTTTCATACAAATGTCCATCAAATCAACATTCACACATATGGATTTTTCCATAGTCTCTTGGCCATTATAGTTATATTTACAAGCTGGGGGAAACATGGTGTTACACCACCCTTGAAGTATAATCATGATGATAAAATCACCTTAGTAGTTGTTCTCGCAGTCCAAAAACTGTGACATTACATTCTACATCCAACTACCAAGGTTCTAGTAGATTCCAACCCCATGCAGTACTTACTTAGTTGACGATAAATTAATGGAAAATTTTCCCGATGGATCATCATCCTCCAGGAATATTATATAGAATTATCTACTCCCAAAAGAAATAAATCTCTCTTCGTAGCTGAACTCATTATCAAAGTTCCCTAAGATGCGAAAGATTTTCCAATCAATGAAGATTTCCCCAATGAACACATCTTCTTCATCCCCTCTAACGACCCCTGGTACGATGACCTCCTCATCTACCTTCGCACACAGAATTTTGGGTCTCATCTCTCTCGATATGATCATCGATGCATTCTCCATCATTCCCCTCGATACCTCCTCATCAAAGATGTTCTCTATTGACGTGGGGTCGACACTATTCTTCGGCGATGTCTTACCATCGATGAAGATGACATAGTCTTGAACGATTTCCACAGTAGTGCTTGTGGTGGTCACCTCTCGGGTATATAGATCGCCCAAAAGATCATTCGCGCGGGGTACTTCTGATCCACTTTGTTTCATGACTGCATCCACATTGTCAAGCGATGCGACGAATGCCATCTTTATGCAACAAAGCACGATCACCCCCAACTCTTCTACATCCAGTCATCACTTTCATCCCCTTCTATAAATGGGACATATAATTCATGAATTTCCATCCTCCATACAATAATGGACACAAGTACATTGTCATGGAAATTGATTAATTTACCAAATGGACGAAAGCGATGCCAACATTTAAGAACACCGTTGACACAACAACATGTTTTTTCTTCAAACACATCATTACCCGGTTCGGAGTCCCACTACATCTAGTGTTTGATCATGGTAAACACTTTGAGAATGAGATCTTCATGGAACTATTCTCAAAGTTAGCCTTCACCCATGAGTTCACCTACCCATACTACCCTCACTCCAACGGACAATTGGAGGCTATCAACAAAGTACTCAAAACCATGCTACAACGTACCATCAACAAACATAAGACCAACTGGCATCATATGTTTTTTTCATCTTTATGGGCTTATTGCACTAAATTCGAAACTGCGATCGGTTTTATATAGTTCCACTTCATCCATGGGATCAAATCCACCCTCCCTATCGAGTGTGAAATCCCCACATTACGCACTTCCATTGAGATATTACCTGACACTGCTCTAATAGAGAATCACTTGCTGACCTTAGAATCACTTGATGAATATCGTCGATCTTCATTACAACACAATGAGGTAGCTAAAAAATTGTCGAAATCCACCTTCAACCACCATGTCAACCTTCGCTAATTCAATGAAGGTGATCTCGTGTTAGCCTACGATATCGATACTCTTTGCCATGGGAAATTCAATTCATTATGGCATGGACCCTACATCGTCCAACATTGCCTCACTAAAGGTGCCTACATCTTGGCCTCTCTAGATGGCTTCCCTCTCAAAGAACCCATCAATGGGTTGTACTTAAAGAAGCTTCAACCTAAGCGTAGCCCCCCTACCTTAGGTTTTTCTTTCTACACATTTGTAGATTTTTTGGTATTCTTTTCCACGACCACTCTTGACATCTGATATATCATCTGTGTTGTTGACAATTGCATCATCCATCATCCTACCACATTAGTTACATTGACGGTTCCAGCCACGGGACCCAGAATCTCGCTTCGGCCACTTGGGCCCTCTATACTCCCTCACATGTCCTACTCCACTCCAGTGGCATATGTTTGGGCTTGGCCACCAATAACCACGTCAAATATGACACTGTCATTGGTCTCCTCACCGAGGCTAGTCATCACCACATTCGTTACCTTAACATTCTATTTGATTCCTAGCTTTTCTTCCTAAAAGTCAACAATCTATATCATGTTCACGATCCTTACCTCTTTTGCAAATACATAGAAGCTAGACTCCTATCTCAAAACTTTGATTCAATCATATTTACACATATTCCAAGAACATATAATCCAGTAGAATATCACATGGCTAATATAGTATTAGATTGGCATTTATCACATTAAATATAGTTTTATACATAACATCCTACATTTGTCACAACACATAGAAAATACATCATACATCAAAACATAACATAGAACGACATGAATGATCCAAAATATATCTATATCTATATCTATATATCTATATCTATATCTATCTGTCTATATATATATATATATATATATATATATTTATCATCAAATTTCATAAGTGTTTACAAAAAATATACATGTACAAATTGCCTGTAGGCTCCTGAGTCCCCTCATCCCTATAAGTACAAAAAATGAGTATCCAACACCCTATACAAAATTGGGCCCATAAACCCATATATATACAAAAGTCGGCACTCAAGGTGCCCCTAGATCTCCCCCCCCAAGGACCTCTATAGTTCGAAGGTGCCCCACCAAGTGGGGGCCTCCGAGGTCCAAGGGGCAGCCAACCAGTCATCACTTCCCCCTCCACTGTTGCACGACAGATCGGGGTCCGCCAGGTTGCTGGTACTCGTAAAAACTTCTCCAGGAACTCCTCATCCTCGATGTGGGACCACATTCCCTCAGGTACACCTTGTAGAACCCACTCGAAGCATCGACACAGGTCCTTCAACATCACCCTGACATCTTCTTGTGACTCTCTCGTTGGTCCAGTACCAACATCATCTCTTCGCTGCCTCTGTCCAACCCTCAACTCTGTAGGCGTCGACTGAGATAGCCCCCAGTGAGTTGACTCCCCGAAAACCTCCTCCTCTCCCCCTCGGGTCTCACATCTGCAAAACAACACCAGAGATAGTTTCATCATCCATATACATATATAGTCAATGCTATATATCAAAATCACAAAACATACAACTATAAAAAAAACACATAACTCATTGGTCCCAGTCTTCCCTAGGAGGCAACATCATATCTGGAGAATGGAGGTAGTCCATACCCATGTATGGATACCTCAGAATAACATATGGAATCTAGTGCCACACTTGAGCCACCATGGCCGTGAAATAATGGCCACCCAGCCCCCCTCCATGTCGGGCCAACACATGGGCCCACCGCATCAATCGCAACTCTTATCGCACCATGGGCTCGAGAAAAATCCTCGAGTGCTATAGTCTCAACATTCACACATATGGATTTTTCCATAGTCTCTTGGCCATTATAGTTATATTTACAAGATGGGGGAAACAAGGTGTTACAAATCCCCCTTAAAGGAACATCATCCTCTATGCTCTATCTATCAACGTGCTATGTATATACAAAAGCGAACAAAAATGGATATGTATGTCTCATGGAATCCTCCATTTACCATGTGGCCTCATTTGGGCCAAAGTGTTTCCATTGCACCTTGACCTTTGCAATGGTTCGGTTCCTAAGTGGGGTTTATTTCTTGTCTAGTATGCATCGAGGTTCTATCAAGAATTCTCCCTTCAGTTCCACCTGGATCATAGACCAGTCAATTATATGATTATAATCATGTACATATATCTTCAATAATGAAACATGGAAAACATTATGTGGCGTTAATGTGGGAGGGAGTGTTATCCTATAGGCTACAAGTCCCACTCTATCTAAAACTTAAAAGGGTCCACAATACCGAGGCACCAGTTTAGCACAAGCTCCCATCCTCAAGGAACTATTCCTGGGCCTAACCCTAAGATAGACATGGTCTCTTGTCTTGAATTCTCTGGGGGTTCTCTTTTTGTCGGTGTAACATTTCTGTCTATTCTGAGCGATTTTAAGATGGGGGTGTAACCACTTTTTGTTCTATTTACTTCAGCATGTCGAGTCTGATTGAAATTCTATCCACTAGATTACTCCAACTAGATGGAGTCTTGCACTATCTACCATAGAGGGCTTCGAAAGGGCTCATCTTCAGTGATTCTTGATAACCGTTGTTGTAGGAAAATTATACTAGTGGAAGGTAGTCTTCCCACTTCTTAGGTTGATGCATTACATGCATCCTTAGCATGTCTTCTAATATTTGGTTTACTCTTTCTATCTGTCCATCAGTTTGAGGGCGATAGGCTATGTTAAACAACATTTTAGTCTCAAAACCAACCATCAAGGATTTCCAAAAGATTGAAGTGAATTTCATGTCTCTGTCAAATACTGTCAAATACAATATCCTTAGGCATTCCATGCAGTTTGAATATCTCCTTCATGAATATGTTGGCAATATCTATTGCCTTGTAATTCAATTTGACGAGAATGAAGGGAGTGAAATTTCTCAAATTTTCCACCACTACCATGATGGCATCATTTTTCTTGGTCGATTTTGGTAATCCGGTGATGAAATCCATGGAGATGGTCTTCCGTTTTCATATTGGAATTGGTATAGGTTGAAAAAAACCTACTAGGTGTCAATGTTCTGCCTTAACTTGCTAGTATTCTACAGATTTAGCTAAATATTAATCTATTTCCTTTTTCAATCCAGGCCAAAATAATTTTTTCCTAGTGGTCGTTACAATTTTCTGATAACCCGGATGGCCAATGTATGGTCTCTTGTGCAATTATTCCATTATGAACTTCTTCAAGTCTTCAAAACTTGGGATATAAAATCTATTTCAGTAAGTCAACAGACCTCCGTCCAACATCTTATAGCCTTCATAATTTATCCTTGCAGGCTCTTGCTTCAGGTACAATGTCATGGTCTTGAAGAATGCATATGTTTCTTGTGTATTCCTAACTCTTTCCCTGACATTCATTTCACATGTGCTCACCGCTGCAATGTGAATTTTTTTCATACTTCTTCTAAGGGCATTAACCACCCTATTTTACTTTCCTTTGATATGTTTGATTTCAAAATCAAACTCGCTAAGGAGAGCCATCCACCTAGCTTGTCTAGGATTGAGTTTTGTTTGATCAAACATGTGCCTCAAGCCACAGTGGTCTGTCATAAGTAAAAATCTCCTACCAAGAAGGTAATGCCTCCAAATTTTTAAAGCATGCACTATGGCATCTAACTCTAGATCATGGGTCACATAATTGATTTCATGCTCATTCAATTTTCTGGATTCGTAGCAAATTACGCATCCCTCTTGCATAAGGAATCCTTCGAGTCCTTCCTTGCAAGAATATGTACACATGAGGTAGTCATTATCAGGTTCTATGATCTTCATCACAAGTGCATGGCTCAGAAGGTATTTCAGTTCCTGAAACCTTTCTTCACACTCTGATGTCCAAGTAAATTTAAACCCATTTTTCTGGAGGGCAGTGATTGGACAACCAATCTTGGAAAATCCTTTTATGAACCTTGGTAATATCCTGCTAGGTCCATAAAGGATGGGATATCTGAAACATCCTTTGGGGTACGCCATTCCATGATAGATCTGATATTGTTAGGGTTTACTTCCACTCCTTCTTCAGATATAACATGGCCCAAGTAATGTATTTTCTTTTGGAAAAAGTCACACTTGCTAAAATTAGCGTAGAGTTGATGCTCTCTTAGCACTTGAAGTACAAGTCTAAGATGTTCTTCATGCTCCTCTCTATTCTTGGATTAGATTAAGATATCATAAATAAAAACCAATACAAATATGTCTAGGAATTTGTTTAGTACATTGTTCATTAGGCACATAAAAGTGGCAAGGGAATTGATTAATCCAAATGGTACTAGCACAAATTCATAGTGACCATATCTTGTCCTGAAGGAATTTCTGTGGATGTCTTCATCATTGATTTGGACTTGATGGTATCCATATCTCAATTTAATCTTTGAGAAGATGGAAGAAACCCCTAATTGGTTGAACAAGTCATCGATTCTTTGAAAGGGGTACTTGTTCTTTATGGTTGTCTTATTGAGTTATCTATAATCTATGAAAATTAAAATTGTGCCATATTTCTTCTTCACAGATAGGATGGGTGATCCCTATGGGGATACACTCGGAGGGATGTAGCCTTTGTCCATCATTTATTTTAGTTGTAGCTTGAGATCAACTATTTCAGGTGTAATCATCCTATAAGGTGTCCTAGACACTGGCACTGCTCCTAGTGCAAGTTATATCAAGAAGTCAATGTATCTTCTCGGGGGTAGACTCAATACCTCTTATGGAAACACATCTCTATAATCCCTTAATAGGGGGTGGTCCTCTAGGTTTGTCCTGTCATTATCAACGGTCTCCAACACATGTATTGCGTATACAGGACATCCATTTCTACAATAATTCTTCATTTGAAGGGTTGATATTCATCTTACTGAGACATGATTTTGAATTCCCCAAAGGGTTATCTTTCTCCCTTCTCCATTTATACATTCTAAGGTTTTATGATAATAGTCTAACTTAGCTTTATATGCAGCTAGTTAGTCCATACCAATAAACGGGTCATAATATCCTAGGGGAAGTATGTTAAGAGTATCTTGGGTGGGCAATCCATCCATAATTAATTGGAAAGTTGGTATGACCTCCGCTACTTTTCTTTTGGTGACAGTGACTAGTTGTACCAACCATGGCTTAGCATGTCTATGTGGTTGTAATCTACACTTATCAATAGTCTGAGGGGAAAAATAACTCAAATTAGAACCATGGTCAATTAAAATAGAAACTATATGGTTGGTGATCATACCTTCCATCTCCACCACTGAAGCTTGGTGGTCAGCTTGTTTATTATCCACGACTGCATAAATCCATGGCATACTCCTAGCCACATCATTGAAGGTGGTATATTCTTGGATGTTGTAAAATCTCCTACTGTTATGTTGTATGTGCGGACAGTCCCTCAGTAGATGTTCTTCTACACAACCCCAACTTTTCAAGGGTTCCTTCTCTGGGTTATCGGTCTTTCCCATGGTTGATCCAAAAGGTTTATTTCCACTCTGGGAGGGGAAATTCTGCTGGTGCACACTTCGGCTAGGAAGGCTCATCCTTGAATCCTTCCTATAGTTATTAAATCTTGGGGATTTAAACTCCTTCTTCTTAAACCACGAACTATTCTCCTGCTTCCAATCCTCGCGAGGTTCTCTCTGATGCCCAAATTGTTCATAACAATACCTTTCCTTTCAGATAGCGCCTTATAAGGTCTTTGGCTCGTCAAACTTAATCATGTTCTCATAGGTCTAAGGTAACTCACTGATAAATAGTTTCACTTTTACCTTTTACTCTTTTATGTAGGGTACATACCTTAGCAACTCAAGGAATTTACTGACATATTCCTCTATGGTTAGTTGGCCCAACTTGAGTTCATAGAACTCTTTACTATTCTCATTGAAATATTTTTCTGACAGATACTTCTTCTTGATGTGTTTCTCAAACCGTTTCCAAGATAGGTCCTCTTCATGGATTCCATTCACATTCTTAAGGTCTTCCCACAAAATGGAATCCTTTCCATTCAGGTTTAAGGTGGCTATTCAAGCCTTCAAGTTTTCAAAGAAATCATGGACTTTGAAGTACTGATTTAGTCCAAGTAGCTAGGCTTCTACCTCTTCCCCTTTCTCAATATCACCTTCAAAGGAGGGTGGTTTGGATTTCTTGAACTCTTTAGGTTCATGACTTTTGGAATGTTTTCATTTATTCCTTTTCCTTTGAGAATGTGAGCTAGTTTTACTACTAGAAGATCCATCTGAGTTTCTAGTTTCCTTTCTAGCGGATTCTTCCGATGAGTGTCCCCTGTCTCCATGTTGGAACTACCTCGAGGTACTCCTTCTAGTGTGGCCACTTATGGGACCACATTTTCATATCTTAGGTGGACTTCAACTCCTCTTCGTCTATCATCGGTCCACATGAATGGTGGCAGGTCCATGCAATAGCTTTCTCTGTATGTCGGATAAACTCTACAGTGAGATTGCATTAATTTCCATTTACTTCTCTTGCTCTTTTATCAATCTCTCATTGTCGGCCTTGCAGATTTGTAATTCAGCCATGAGGCTCCTTACAATTTCATCCAGATCCGAAGGAGTCTCTACCTCCTTCCTCTTGTCATATTCTTCATCTCTATTGTGGTAGCCATCCCCCACTTCAGAGCACATCGCCATCAATTATGCTTGCAGTTTCCCGTGGCTGACCGACCACTTGAGTGCTAACAAAACACTTGCTATTAGCTAACGGTATGTGAGTTCATGAATAATAAATAGATCATATTTCTTAAATACACACACATAGAAAGAAGAATTTATTCTTTTCTGTAATAAGGGCTTAAAAAGGCTTTTTTTTAGGAAGGAAGTAATGTAGGGTGTCGCCCTTAAATCCATTTAATGTGGTTTTTACACAACTTGTCCATGAGCCCAAGCAGGCCAAGTGTTGTAACCATGATCTGATACCAATTTATAACACAACCATGGTGGGGCATCAAAATGTTTTTCTTATTAAGAACTAAAGACCTCCATAAGGGGTCTCAAATAAGATTGTTATCATCCAAGGCTTTCCTGCCATGGTCACCATGCTCAAAACCGAACTCAGAACTGGTGGATACACCTCTCTCAAGTTCCTAGGATGTTCATCGGTCGATTCCATGGGACATCCACATCGGTATGACTCCATAGGTTCCTTGTGCGTGTCAAGACTTCAGACTTCAGGTGTTCCTAACTCACCTGACTATGGTACTATGGTCCAAATCCTCCGAAGTTTCGAAGTTCCGGAATCTTGGAGTCTCAGTCCCTTTGCCAGCCATGATGTCTAGGTGGGCAGATACCAGGGGTTGAAACATAGTTGGATTAGGGGAGACACGTGCCCTCACCCAAGGTGATGCATGTCACAATCCAAGGGTCTTATGGGGGGTAGGTGATGCGCATGAAACCAAGTGGCACATGGCTCATTAAGATTGGATCCACATCACCAGGGATGATGTCACTTTACCTCTTCACCTTGGGTTTCCCTTCTTCTACATTCCTCAAATCTCACGATTGAGATATAGTCACATATACCTATAGATCTATGGCTCTAGTTACCTCAGGGTTTCGACATTCAAGAGTATTGCTAAGAAAACTCCTCTTACCTTCCAAAGCATCCAATCTCTAAAGTAGAGGGACTAGCACCACGTTTCCCCGATATGATGACAATTGGGAAAGGATATAAAATATCTTGCAATCTATGGTATTGGGTCCTTCATGGATCCAGCCTTCGGGATTTTGGGCCTTGGTTTAATTGGCGAGATAGGTCCACCCAAGCACTTGGGGAACCAACTATCATCATTCAATCTCATGAGAGACCGAGTCTCCCGGTCACCTTCAATATGCATAAGTCTAGTAAGGTCGGTCTTACTCTAAAATCCCAAACTTTCAGAGCTACGAAGCCAAGGGAACATGGCCTCCTTAGGCTTAGCCGAGGACTCCCAGGTATCGGTCATATGAGTCCTTTCAAACGGAATTATTCCGCTCGTCTTCTAAACGAATATATCTCCTCTTTTCAAGGCTTCAACTTTGCTACCATGAAAAGGGTTAAGGACTTGTGTCTGGAATTTTAGTCACAAAACAAAGGGGTCTAGTAGAGGTATCCTCTTCGGACGGATGGTTTTCGATTCGACAAAATATCTCCTATCTCAACCATCTTAACAACTTATGCCCCCAAGAACCATCCAAATTCAAACTGGGCATACAGTCTATGAATTGGAAATGTAAATTCACAAGGATATGAAGGCATACACATAAAATATCCATTTCACACATAAGACATTTATAAATCCACATATATATAAGTCCAAGTATTTATCCATTACTCTAGTTCAACAAATAAAGCAGGGAAAATACTTATCAGAACTAGACAATATGAAGCGAATGCTGGAAGGTGTGCTCATTTGAACCCAAACATAGGCTAAGTCAGTCCAAACGGATTTTCCACTAGCCACCCCTGAGATAGACAATGATGCTCTGCAACAAAATCCTTTCTTCTGGATCAACAACAATAGGGACAAAGGTTACTCTCCTCGTCCCACGGGATCTTGGAAATGGTTTACACGATACCAAGAAAGGAGGAACGACCTTGTTTATAAGCTTTTATCATATCCATTTACATCATTTTCTATGACAATAATATTTATTCCTAGTTCTTCCTTTAATTTGAGATATTCACATCTCATCTCTACATGCTTCATAGGCCTCCTTCTTCCCACTACACTTTCCTTTCTTGCATCTTTCAAAAAGGTCGTGTGTGGCTCGAATCCACAACCCTCGGTAAAGTATGGAAGCCTTACAGATGGGTGATATGCCTCATCCCCTCATTAACTCTTGAAGAGGTCTTCCCACCTACCAGCCTGATTGTAATTCATTTCTAGGTCAAAGGATTGTTATGGTCCTAAGCAATTAAATCCAATAAGTACTGGTTTGGTGAAGGTGAACACAACCATTCTTGGTCTCCTTAACCATCTCTTTGTATAGAATTCAGGGTATTTCTAAGTACACCCCCCTACCAACAGTCAAGAAACACTTATCCATTTTTTAGTAAATAATAATATTTATATTCATTTACCTTTCATACAAAGGTCCATCGAATCAAAATTCACACATATGGATTTTTCCATAGTCTCTTGGCCATTATAGTTATATTTACAAGATGGGGGAAACAGGGTGTTACACCACCCCTGAAGTGTAATCATGATGATCAACTCACCTTAATAGTTGTCCTCATAGTCCAAAAATTGCGACATTACATTCTAATTCGAACTACCAAGGTCATAGTAGATTCCAACCCCATGAAGTAATTGCTTAGTTGACGACAAATTAATGGAAAATTTTCCCAACGGATATTCATCCTCCAAGAATATGATATAGAGTTCTCTACTCCCAAAAGAAAGAAAGTTCTTGTCCTAGCCGATCACATTACAAATTTTCCCTCAGATGCGAAAGATTTTCCCATCAATGAGGATTTCCCCAATGAACAGCTCTTCTTCATCCCCTCTGATGACCCCTGGTATGATGATCTCCTCATATACTTTCGCACGTAGAATTTTGGGTCTCATCTCTCTCGAGATGATCATCGATGGATTTTCCATCAGGCCACTTGATACCTCCTCATCAAAGACATTCTCTATCGACAGGGGGTCGACACTATTCTTTGG
Organism: Picea engelmannii; assembly: GCA_009831015.1. NCBI lineage: Eukaryota > Viridiplantae > Streptophyta > Pinopsida > Pinales > Pinaceae > Picea > Picea engelmannii. The sequence continues at coordinate 118,462 of ML786233.1, read as the reverse complement.
CGATGTCTTACCATCGACAAAGATGAAAGAGTCTTGAATGATTTCAACAGTGGTGCTAACCTCTTAGGTATATCGACCACCCAAAAAATCATTTGAGAAGGGTACCTTTGACCCACTTTGTTTCATGAATGCATCCACATTTTCAAGCAATCTGACGAATGCCATATTTATGTAGACAAAGCAAGAGCGCCACTAGCTCTTCTACATCCAGTCATCACAGTCAGCCCCTTCTGTAAATGGGGCATAGAATTCATGACTTTCCATCCTCCATCCAGTAATGGACACAAGTACATTGTCGTGGAAGTTGATTAATTAACCAAATGGGCTGAAGCCATGCCCACATTTAACAACACCGTTGACACATCAACATGTTTTTTCTTCAACCATGTCATTACCCAGTTCATAGTACCACTACAACTAGTGTATGATCATGGTAAACACTTTGAGAACGAGATCTTCATGGAAATCTCCTCAAAGTTAGGCTTTGCCCATGAGTTTGCCTCCCCATATTACCCTCACTCCAACGGACAACTCAAGGTTGTCAACAAAGTCCTCAAAACCATGCTACAATGTACCATCAACAAATATAAGACCAAATAGCATCATATGTTGTTTTACTCTTTATGAGCTTATTGTACTGCAGTCAAAACGGCCACCAATTTTACACCATTCCACCTCATCCATGGGATCAAATCCACCCTCCCTATCAAGTGTGAAATTCCCATGTTACGCACTTCGATTGAGATATTACTTGACACTGCTCCAATGGAGCAGTGCTTGTTGACCTTAGAATCACTTGATGAATATCGTCGATCTTCATTACAACACAATGAGGCAACTAAAAAATGGTCCAAATCCACCTTTGACCGCCATGTCAACCTTCACTCATTCAATGAAGGTGATCTCATGTTAGCATACAATATCTCCCACGAAACTCTCGGCCATGGGAAATTTGAGTCATTATGGAATGGACCCTACATCGTCCAACATTTCCTCACTAAAGGCGCTTACATCTTGGCCTCTCCAGAAGGATTCCCTCTCAAAGAACCCATCAACGGGTTGTACTTAAAAAAGTTTTGCGCCTAAGCGTAGCCCCCCTACCTTAGGTTTTTATTTCTACACATTTGTAGAGTTTTTGGTATTCTTTTCCACCACCACTCCTCACATCTAATCTATCATCCGTGTTGTTGAAAATTGCATCATCCATCATCCTACCACATCGGTTACACTGACAGTATCAGCCGTGAGATCCAAAATATCACTTCGGCCGCTTGGGCCCTCTCTACTCCCTCACATGTCCTTCTCCACTCCAGTGGCATATGTTTGGTCTCGACCACCAAAAATCAAGTCGAATACGATGTCTTCATTGGTATCCTCCCCAAGGCCAGTCACCGCCACATTCATCACCTTAACATTCTATTAGATTCCCAACTTGTCGTCCTACAACTCAACAATGTATATCATGTTCATGATCCTTGCCTCTTTTGAAAATACCTGGAAGTTAGACTCCTATCTCGCAACTTTGATTCAATCACATTTACACATATTCCAAGAACACATAATCATGTAGCAGATTACATGGCTAACCTAGTATTAGATTGGCATTTATCACATTAAAGATCATTTAATACATAGCATCCTACATTTGTCACAACACATAGAAAATACATCATACATCAAAACATAACATAGAAATACATGAATGATCCAAAATATATCCATATATATATATCATCAAATTTCATAACTATTTACAAAAAATATTCATGTACAAATTTTCCATAGGCTCCTGAGTCCCCTCACCCATATGAGTACAAAAAATGGGTATCCAATACCCTATACAAAACTGGGGCCATCAACCCATATATATACAAAAGTCGACACTCAAGGTTCCCCTAGAGCTCCCTCCCAGGACCTTTGTCGATTGAAGGTGCCCCACCAGCTAGGGCCCCACCAAGTCCAGGGGCCAGTCGACTAGTTATCACTTCTCCCACTAGTTATCACTTCTCCCACCACTGCTACACAATAGATCAGAGTCCACCACTCTATCGGTACTCCTGCGCACTGCTCCAGGAATTCCTCGTCCTAGATGTGGCCCCACATGCCCTCAGGTACACCCTATAGAACCGTCTTGAAGTGTCGACGTAGGTCCTCCAACATCACCCCAACATCTTCCTATGGCTCTCTCATTGGTCTAGAACCAACATCATCTATTCATCACTTTTTTCCAACCCTCGACTCTGCAGGTGCCGATCGAGCTTTCCCCTAATGAGTCAGCTCCCTAAAAACCTCTGCCTCTCACCCTCGAGGTCCCACATATGAAAAAAAAAACCAGAGATAGTGTCAGCATCCATATACATATATAATAAATTCCATATATCAAAATCACAAAACATACAACTATAACAAAAACACATACCTCGTTGGTCCCAGTCATCCCTAGGAGACAACATCATATCTGGATCATGGCGGTAGTCTATATCTACTTATGGATACCTCAGAATAACCTGTTGAATTTGGGGCCACACTCGAGCCATCGTGGCCATGAAATAATGGCCACCCTCCCCACCTCCATGTTTGGCCAACACATGGGACCACAGCATCAGTCGCAGCTCTCATTGTGGGCTTGAGTAGAATTCTTGGGTGTAGTACATGCACCCTCTCTAAGAACTAGACTAGCACAATGGACCTGAAAGTGAAGTCATCGGAGTCAGCTCACCAACATTGGTTCACTTGTCCCATCATCATGGTTTTCATATGCACACCCCACACAAACATGTACCTATCCAGGACCTGCTCCTCTAGTGATTCATTGAGTCCCCAAGGATCCATAGATCCTCTCCACCATAGTTGCGATGCACTCTGTCAATAGGTCATCAATATCCTTAATACGGATGATCGAACCTGACATAGGGTTCGGCCCAGTGCAGTGATGAGTCACTAGGTCACCCACTCGATCCTCCCTCGACAGTTGGGGATCGATAGGAAGGGCCATCCCATCGAATGGGAGCCCCATTAGGAAATATACATCCTCTATAGCAGATAATGTCATCTTCTCTCCTCTAATTATGAATACCTACAGATCATTGCTACACATCCCAATCAAATACTGCAACACGAACTCCTGCGATCATATAAGGAGGCAGTCAAAGAACTTGAGCAACCCGTAGGATTCCAAGTGTCTCTACACACCCAACTACTCCCTCACCACCTCCCATAAATGATCCCAGTCACTCTCTTTCTAGTTCACCGACATCGTGCTATTGGAGTTTGTTGATCACTTTCATCCACACATAAACACTTGATCAACCTCATCATCCATTAAAAAGCATCAAAAGATCAAAAAATTACAACCCCTTAGCCTTTGCTTGAGTGCGTGTCTCTCACCCAGACAAGTGAGCACATGTTCTTTTCACAGTTGTGCACTAATGAACAACTATCTGAGAAAAATATGTGCATGAGTGCATGGTCGCCAGCCAAATAGGCAAGCATTTCATGTGTGCCTGTCTGCCTAACCCCCGCGCCCACCTTTGCGCCTATGTCAAACACAACTGCACATTATGTGAGGGAAATTGAGTTATACCTACACACATGTGCATGGGTATTCCTCCTTTTACCATCCATTGGTAGGCCCCGACCCTAAAAACCCCCTATACGGCCCTCCGTACAGCCCCTACCTACAAACTAGGTAATTCACAAAATACAAGATGATAGGACCAATAACCTGTCTCTCGCCACTCTCGGATCGGTAGCCTCACTCTCCTGCAATCTCCAAATATCCTCAAAACTATCTCGTCAATTCAAAAATAGTGACAGGCACAAATGAGGTGGCATTGTGGGCCCACAACCATATATATCCCCTTTTTTCCAACTTCCACACTCTATTACAGGAGCCTAGAGCCTACATTTTTCGATCTATTTTTAGCCATGGGATCTTGGTCCTACCATCTACACTTTCAAATTCTTCAGATCATCATCTGCACCTAGCCCTAGAGGATCATTTTTCTCATGTCATGTTTAGGTACGTGTTCTCACTTTCAATTTTATCAAATAGTTTTTATATGTTCCTTATCATCAGATATTGTTCATGTTGGGTATTTGGTTTTCATGTGTGCAGGTACTTGTCCTGCACGATTACAACCCCTTCAAGTATATGTTCAACACTGGCATGTAATTGTTCCCTCTGTAAGTCAATTTCACATCACATTCACACCCTCTGACATTTACCTTTAGGGTCCTTACATCCACTTCTTCAATACCTCTACCTCTTCCATATTTGGGTACTATCACCTGATAGCATTCTTGCCCACATGAGTTGTCCCATTCATATTTCCCCTTGGCAACTTAACACTCATGTTGATTTCACCCCCTAGGGATGGGAGTCCCGATAGTCTTATTCACTTATGAGAATGAACTCTATACTCCTTCTCATTATATTGCTAACCTTCCCAATGGATTCCCAGGTCATATCATCTCGGTTCTATTTAACTGGACCCTCACAGTTTCATTATCCCTCCATCTCATCCACCATCAGTTTTCCCATCTGCAAATTATCCTCCATCCATTTACCTAATACAGAAACCCACCCATGCCCCCCCCCCTCCATTATTTCTCTTTCACAAACTTGCGCCCTCACAGGCCAAGCCCTATTTCACTAGGGAACATGTTTCTGTATCTGTATACTCAACCCAAATTATTTTTTATTTCATTGGTAACTGTAAAAAGCCTTTGTTTCCAGCATATACATATCTTTTTCATCATCACCCTTGATGGCCTTCTTTTCCATAGCAGAGAAACCCATGTCTCCCTTGGTTGGGGAAACCACTCTTTTTCATACTCACATCGTTCATGAACCCCAAGTATCCCAAGTCCATGTACCCATGATCTCTAAGTTTTTCTACTTTGTTAGCCTCTGGTACAGTTTAACCCCATATCTAATCGTCCCCTTGACACTAAGGGTAGTATTGAGTCTCACAACATCTTGAATTCATTCATGTTACTCGTCGATACCTGATATCACCTATCACTCAGCGGATTTCACGAAGCCTTTTTCTTATTGGATTTGCATCTCCCTTCCTGTCAACATCAACACAGTTTCCAAAAGGGAGACAATATCTTCACTCTAATTACCTTTTCAATGAGGAGTCTCAGATGACACAGAGAGAATCATCATTTCTGTATGATTTCGTTGACCCCCATAACTTTTGACTTCCACAAATGCTCATGTTACGGTGGGTCTTACTAATCAACTATTGCAGTTGTTTCATACTATCCGAAGACCTATGAATTCGTTAGGCCATCAATGCCTACGATTCATCGAAAATTATTATAGTCGTCCTTGCCTCACTTCAGAGTTCGTTCACCATTCAGAACTGTCATATGTCATTATCAACCACCCCTGAGGGCATTGCAGTTATCTACATCAACATACATATTTAGTTACAGTCTCACTTTTTGGTTTCATGAAACAATCATGGGGCATGCCCACCTCATTTGTACACAGATTTTCTTTTTCCTCCCTAGAGAAAGGTTTGGGTCCCACAGTTTTCCCTCTCCCTCCGACGGATTGATCTTGCAGTTCCTCTCTTCACTCTTCATTACAACAGAACTCTCAACAACATAAACATTGATGTATTTCGACTATACATATGCTCATAACCTCACACATCAAGGGGCATATGTTATCCCTGAAAAATCATCGACAACATTGCACACAATGGTTAAGGAAAAATATCAATGCCAGTAGCAATTAGTCCACCTACAACACCAAAATTCATCTAGAAGGAAAAAACATATATAATTGGGTAAAAAATTGTAGTTTCAAATTCACCAAAGGAGGCGTGCGCATAGTGCGAACATGCATGGGATAACACATCCCTCAATACACACAATGCATAAAATGTGCGACTATCTATGATAAAATCCATGCACTTCCATGAATGATGCATTTATGTATCTTGTTGGCCCCTCAACCACTTCTAGTCCAACCCCCAATGTGATTTGACACTCATATCTAGCGAAATCTAGCTTGGAGGATGGTCAAGGGCTAGAGAGTTCCCTAAAAGGCCCCTTGTTCACACCATGAACCAACTACATTTTTCCATGAATGGATCCTATAAATAAGGGCCATGGGTGTGATAAGAAACCAATATCTTCAAAGTATTGTTATGCTGCAAGAATTCTTCTTTGAGAATCATCATTTCTCTTGGAAGCTTTCAAGCACCATTGCAATAGGCCATTCCACTCACCTATTGAGGGAATAAGAATTATTTTTCTTCACCATTTGTCATTTCATCCATTGTACGGAGAGAAGAGCTCTCAATTAGGGAACTCAAGAGCCCTCCCAAGGAGGAAGAGGGGACTCACAAGTCCCTGCCTTTCTCTATGGTTTTTTTCCTACTAATCTATTGATCCATTGGTAGCATTATGTTGGGCATTGTTTGATTTTCATAGTTCTAAGTTTTTCAATCTTCTAACATTTATTTCTTAGTTGTTTTTAGTTTTATTTCTTTGTTTTCATATGTGTTTGGTTTGTCTAACCCACTCACAAACTTATGTCTTGTCTAGCAGGCTTATCTAAACATGCAAGTGTTGTTTTTTTTCTCACCCAAGTGACAAAACCAACACAACACCAGGTACAAGTTAATTTTGATATTCCCATATTTGAAGAATAGATAGATGCAAATGCCTTAGAAAAATGGTTAAATCTATTGGAAGGTTATTTATCTGTTCATAATTTCTCTGACAGGGAAAAGATCACCTTCACACTTCTTAAGGCTCTCCCCCGTGTCAAACATTAGTGAGAAACTTACTGGGAGAAAAGTTCAATAGAGGAGTCTGGAATATATGGGACCCTGCCCACTTAGGATTTTTTTTTGATGCGGTAAAGGAACATTATTACCCTGTTGGAAACTATGAGGACCACTACATGAGATGGACCACACTAGGGAAAGAAAGGGGCCAAGCAATTCTGGAGTTCACCAATACCTTCCATACCTTGCGCACGACGCTGCGTATCAAAGACTTTGAACAACATTTGGTTCTGAAATACCGTAGGGATATACATAGATACATCCAAACTAAAATGGGTTTTTTGTACACCTCATCACTTAGTTCTGCTTATCGATATGCTATTAAAATCGAGAAGAAATTTAAGCACCAGAAAAAATGAGAGTTAGGGTCTCCAAATCTGCAACAATCCAAGTATTATAAAAACGAGCCTAACAAATAGCATCCTGAAAACCAGTCCAAGCCATGGGATAAGAAGGTTCACAGAAAGATGAAGAAGGACACTGGAAAATGGTGTGATTTCCACAAAATCCCCTAGCACAACACCGATGAGTGTCGCTCAAAATAGTCATTGGTGGTCGAGATAAAAGATGAGGAGCCGAACACTGATTCAGAATCTGATTGTGAAAATACTGATAGAAGACAGATCATCAACGCATAACCCACTACTATTGTCACAACCACAAAAATTCAAACAAAAGAACCAACAGATCTTGAGGAGGGGGAGCACCTTTTTCATTCATAGATGTGGGTGAAGGGGACCCCACTGCATTTTATTGTTGATAGCAGAAGCCATAAGAACCTCATCTCAGCAGAGGTCATCAAACAGTTGGGATTGCCGACAACACCACACCCGCAGTCATATAACATCGGGTGGCTTCGTCAGGGATGAGATCTTCATGTCATCCAACATTGTCAATTTTCATACGACATCCAGCCCTTCAAGGATGCAGTATTATGTGATGTTTCCCCAAGGGATGTCTTTGATGTTCTCTTGGGTCAACCATATATGTGGAAGCCATGGATGATTTTAAGGATAGAAATTTATTTTAAAATGTATAAACCTCGGCGAATCTTACTAATCCTTCATATGTCAACTTTAAATGTTTGGCGATATTTTTGTAAAAATATTCAAATTTCTAAGTATTTTAAATAGTTTTTATAAAATTTTCGCATTTTTTAAGGTAAAATAATTTTATCCTATAGAATTTGGGCGAATCATTTTTAAAATAACGAATCTCATTTTTGGAAAAACCATGGAAAATTAGCCCATGAGAAAAATTTAGTGCCATGTTATCTATGAGGCTTGATACCATAGTGTCATTGTTACTCAAGGGGGTCATCTCTACGGGATACCAGAGGTAATTTTGACTATTGCCCCACCTAAACAATGTTGCAAGGTAGTGTCTCATACTACAAAATTCAACTTCTTCATAGTCTGTTTAAAGCGTGAACATAAGAACACCACTACAACTTCAGTCCAAGCACCTTCTATCCAACAGAAGCATGTCGAAAAGATTGCAACAAAGTGTAAAGATTCCTTATTCACACAGGCATCTCAGGTAGCTAGACTGGTTAAAAAGGTCCAACCCTTCTAGCCACAGGTTCATGACAACCTTCAACAAGTTAAGCAACGCAACTTCTTCAACAAGGCAAGCAACACATCAAGATGTAGATTCAACAAACACTTTTCCCTCTCCCCTGGGCACTCAATGCAATGGAGACCATTGCTTCCTAAGGAGGGAGGATTCATCCAGGTGGATATGAGTGGCCATCCACCTTTTCCAACTAGCTCAAAACAATTTTCTCGCAATTTTTGTAACTTACTATTTTTAGCAGTTTTTAACTTCTAGAGTCATTTTGAAGGCCTAAATGAAGGTTTTTTGGGATCAATATTCTCAATGATAGACAAAGGCTTTGAGTGATCCACTAAAATGAATCTCCTCAGTGATACATTTCCAATGAGCTATCGTGCGCTCCAAACTGAGAACGTATGCCAAAGTTACGCCCCCTGGAAGTTGATACACCAAGCTACCCAAAACGAGGTCCACAAAATTGTTGGATTTTCATCTTCCGAGGTTAGGGTTTTGGATTTTCTTTATGATAAAAAGGTCTTTGGAGCCTCATTGTAAAATCATCATCTTGCGAATGCGAGTAGCAGACACATCTCTGATACATTTATGTTATATTAATGGATATCCGAGATATCTCTGTATATTTCTTTATTATATTTCCACTCTCATTTCATGTCAAAAATAATCCAAATCAGAAATCATCTTTCCTAAACAGAGAGTTATAAGAAGAAGTTTACATCGAACAGTCACAAGGATTTTTGTTGTCAGAAAAGGAATATTATGTTTACAGTTTGAAGGAATAAATAGATAGAAAATGATTATGTAATTATGTATTGTTATTCAATATTGTAAATTATAATTGTAAGGGAGATATAGATGTAGTGCAAGTGGGAACCAATCTTAGATAAATTTAAACTTATATCTTTATAAACTAGTTGCTATAAATTTAAACTTATAACTTGAAAAACTATTTTCTATAAGTAATTCATATAAGAATTTTTATGTAGACGTCATTTTCATGTGATTATCAAAACTATTAATATTAAAGTAATATTTATATGTTTTTACAAATAGTATTATAAATTTTATTTTTTTTAATTTTTCTTTAAAATTAATATGTGCAAATGAAAATGTAGATTCCATAAACCGCGAGCTCAAATCCTGCGGACTTCTTTTATTAGAAGCCCCTAATTCCGAGCAACTATTGCATCAATTTAACTTCATTGGGAGTAGAAGCCCCTAATTCTGAGCAACTATTGCATCAATTTAACTTCATTCAGTCAGCAATTGCTGCAAAAATAATTAAATTAGAAAATAGAGAACCTGTGCAGCTAACTTTATCGCAGATTTAACAACATTATTGATATTTTGTGAACACAAACTACATTCCAAACTTTTCGAAAAACGATTCTCAAACACTCTAATACAATACCATTCAAACTACATTCCAAACTTTTCAAATTCGAATCCATTCATATTGCTAATTGATTGTTCCATATTGCTAATTCATTCATGGTCATTGAATTTTAGATTCAGGGAATGATATCTCGAATCTTTAGATAAATATTTGACTGAATTGAAATTATAGAAGAAAGGACAATTCCACAAAATTCTGCTACTACCATTAAAACTCAGGAAAAGAAAAACCAGCTTTTTTTGGAATGAAGGGTCTGACTATGAGTGAGAGGTAGCGAAGAAATACCAGGCTGTATAAGCTCAGATTCTGAAATTGAAGGAACGTTCTGATTAGTGTTAAAACTCTAATCATAAGTTAGTTAATTTACCGAACTGATATACAGTTACAGTTATGGTCTTCTTGTATTATATATGTAAGTCTATATACATGATTATTATTTCAAGTATTGATGAATATAGAGTATGTATTTTCTATCAGTATTTATTTATATCTGTTCATCATAGTTTCTTGATTGTTTGAGTTATTTCCATTATGTTTCTACTGTTTTCTTCATTATGAATCTAACAATCAATGCCTCAGCTCTTGTCCTTGCTGAAATTTCAACAAAATCACAGTCTTCATTCTCCTCAAAAGAAAAACGAAAATATTTTTTTAAGGGAATGAAGGCTCTCAGTAGGAGTGAGAGGTAGCAAGGAAATATAAGGTTGTATAAGCTCAGATTCTGGAATTGAAGATTCTAATCAATGCTTCTGATGCTTTTGTCCGTGCTGAAATTTCAACACCGGCAAGAAAATCAGAGTCACACTCTTCATTTTTCTCAGAGTCACAAGAAAGTTGTTAATCTGATCCTAGTGTCTATGATCCACATGTTGCATCATTCAATGCTGCTGGATATTGCTCGCCTTCTTAGAAATCCAAGACAAAACTCTCAAGAATTAGTACAAGAGAAAGCCATGATTTGTTTAATACTAAAGTCAAAATGTATTTAATGTTGGGTAGCAGGTTGGATATGGAGTGGGTTAACTGGAGTAATCTTCTCCTCTGAGTTACTTTTCAGGTAGGTTTTTAGGCTGTCAGTTTTTAAATTTCCGGCCAATCCAGAATTATGATTAATTTTCTGAGGATCCGACCCAATTTTTGGCCTGAAAACGAGGAACTCAGGAGGAGGAAAAATTACTCCCTAGTTAACTTACTCTGATTGGATATTCTTGCATTCCTGGAAATCCAAGACAGAACTATCAGGAACAAGTAAAACCATAACTTGTTTAATACTAAAGTCAAAATGCATTTAATATTGCTTAGCAAACTGGATATTACTCACCTTCTTGGAAACAAATACAAGATGAACGATGACTTGTTTGATACTAAAGTCAAAATATGATCGAATAGATCAAAGAGTATCCTACCAACGAATCGTATTCAACATGAAGTAGTGGAGCAAATTTTTTATATTGAAACTCAAAATATATAAAATGAAACTGTATATTGGCATTTTATGACAAGCAAGAATTTTGTACGCGTTTTCTTCGCATTTTAATGGCGCAGTCGATCTATTCTATTTGTCTTTAAGGCAGATAGCGATACAGGAGTCCAACACTCACAGGGATAGACAAACCTTGTGGGATCTATTTGTCATTCTGAAGGAAATAGCTATGAAGGGACAGGAGAAACTTCAAAGTTAGTGTCTCTTCAAACTAAATTATCTCCATGATAAGTCGAATAAACTTGTCCAATTGGCGTGTGGAATTTTTGTGTCCTGTAAAGCAGATAGCAATGGATGGACAGGAGAATCCACAACGTAAGTGCCTCTTCGAAATAGAGTTAAGCAAACTTATCCAATTGGCTGATACATTTGCACTGCAATTCCTTGCCGTTTATTCAGACTCATTATATTTTATATATAGAGTTTTTGATAAGGTTTTGTGAACTTATAATTTTGAAAGTAAGAAAAAAAAAGGAAGGAAATATGTGTCTTATTTTATATATCATTTTTTAACAAAGTTTAAAGAGAAAAAAAATGTATACTTGAATGTGTTTTGAGTCATGAGCTTTCAAGAAAGAATCCATGTCTCTTGGTTGTTTCTATCCGTAGCTATCCAAGAAAGAATCCTGGTATGGCAAGCAAATTGGTGTATCTATCTCAACACATAAAGAATCTTGTAGGGTATATGTCATCAATCTTGAACAAGCATAAAAGTAGTTCATAGGCACTCTTTCAAAGAAGAACCTATAGTTGTTGTCTTAGGCTTAGCAAATTTTTATTTGATATTTGAAATTTATTAGGTATCAAATTAGGATTGACATTAGGAATAATGTGAATAGTAAGAAATTAATAAAATATATATAATAAATATCAAATAGATTACATGCGATTAATTTTAAAATGTGTTTTTTAACTTTTTATTAGTTCTAGTTAGATTTATGGTTGACTATCTATTAGTTTTCCTTTGACTACAAATATTTTTCTTGTTATCCAATGTTGTACATTTGTTTAACAAAATAATTATTTTTTCATAATATTGAAATTACTTTTATCACACATCTAATTGGTTGACAAATTCGATATCTTTTGGCAGACTGAATGAGATTTTTCAATATTAGGTTATACTTAAGTTTTGAGTTTTAATTACCTAACATGCACACAATGCAATTTTTTTCAAACAAAGATAACCTAAGTTTGGAGTTTTATTCTAAGATAACTAGTAAAGGTCATTAAATCCATGTCAGTGGAATAAATACATGTGAACTACGTTTTTTTTAACCATTTTGTAACAAAATTTGTAACATAATTAATCATTTATCACCATTCCAGTAGGTAATCCATGAACAAAGTTCCATGGTTGCTTTCTCCCTTTCCCAGAATAACCATGATTCAATCTTTGGTATCATGAAGTAGGTGGAGTTGGATGCACCCATAGTGAATACAAATTCAAAGCTTAACCACTCCAATGGCATATATGTGTATACCATATGAAGTGGATTACTCAACTTTTAAGTGGAGTTTTGACCCTTTTTAAGCACTAATTACATTGCAACTATTTTAATGTAAATCAATGATCATGGTAATTATATGTTTTGATTGCAAATTCTTGGACATAGTAACTATATACATTAAAGGTTTGGTCCCAAATTTAAATTCAATTGATATCTTTCTTAGTTATTAATTTTTTTGTTTATTAGTAATTACAATAATCTATATTTTTTCCTTAGTAATTCATATAATCTATACTATATGAAAAAATAACAATTACATAAATTGAGAAAAATTGATAATGACAAAATCCGTATGTAAAATAAACTAAGTCACTATCCATATTACTAAAATATAATGCAACTAAAGTTAATTAAATATTGTATAAAAGCAAAATAATGAATAGTTGGAGTCAAATACCATCCTATTTTATAATATGAAGAGATAATTGTATGTTGGTTACTCATATGACTATTGATCCGAAATCGGATCCAGAAGCCTGACAGGGCTTGAAAAATGCTCAAAAATGAAAGTGCTCGGAATGTGACGAAACCAACACTATTGCGTCTGTCTCGTCTTCCTGACTCCGGTGGTATATTCACTTTGTCAAACGGAGTCCGTATGGAGAAGATATCGCATTCTGTCCGAAAAGTCAAATAGACAAAAAAAAAAAAAATTGCTGACTGTGCAGTCCGTACAGTCTGTACGGACACTGACGTGGCATGTCCGTACACTGACGTGGCAAGTCCGTACAGGCGACATGTGGTAGGTCCGTACAGACGACACGTGGCAGCTCCAGGTGATGACATGTGTCAAGTAGATTTGGACTTTTGGGCGTACAGTTGGGCCAATCCCAAGGTGACACGTGTCACCACTGAAAGGGTGACACATGGCATGGGTGACGTCAACAGATGATGTGGTAGGATGACCGGGCAATACAGCGATGACGTGGTAAGGTTGACTGGGCAGTACGATGAAGTGACATGGTAGAATCTGGTTGGTTGGCATGGTCGAATCAAACGTCGACACGTGGCAGTTTTGTTGGACAATGATTGGGTGCCACGTGGCCCAATCATGGGCTGCCACGTGGCACCCTGGTATTGGTCTATACGGTTTGTTTATTAAAATTTTAGTGGAGTCCGTGGGGTTCGACCCCCGGACCTCCCCCACCGGCCAAGCGATTTAACAAAGTTCTCGTTGCCAACGTGCCACCATTGTAGTTCTTACTACATAATGGTCTTCATTATATTTGAATTTGCGTGTTGTTTTAAATGGCGGGGGGGGGTCGGGCCAGGGCTTAGCCCCGACCCGAGGTTTTATTGTATCACACATACGACCATACCCGAAAAATGCGCGAGGTTTAAAATAAAGCCCGTGACCATATGTATTATGCCATGAGACCAGGTGTTAATGCAGAGAGGGGCCAGCGCTTAGCCCACGGGCTAGCACTTGGCCTTATTAAATGCCATGTGACCATGCCAAGGAGCGTGCGCCCAGGGGAAGGGGGCTAGCGCCCGATTTATAGTTATAAAGTGTTTTTTTTATAACCAATTTTGGGTTTTTAACTATTGTTAAGCCATTTTTAATGTAATTAATCCATTTTTTGGAGTTATTGGGTAGTTTTGGAGCCTAACTTCTTGAAGGAAGTTGGAGATGAGCAACTACCTTCCCAACTATATAACCAAGGCCTGTTTGAGGCCACGGGGACATCTTTGAGGGACTTCAGAGCAGAATGATGCTGAAGAGAAGCCAAGCCAAAGCCAATTTGAGGTAGAGCAGCTTTTGAGGAGGAGACGTTGTCGGACCATTTCTGGGAGCTCTGGATGTCCGTTTTTCATGCCGTTTTCTTTGCATGGTTCTAGAGATCTGGAAGAACATGACCAGATCAGTCTTGTATCCATTTGGCATTGCATCGATGTACTTTTGAGCATTTGAACAGAAATAAAGAAGCCTCCCCCACAGAGAAAAGGCCCGGAGACATAGGCAACGTTGTGTCGAACTCCGTTATCAATCTACGTGTTATGGTTTGTTGTCTATTATTTCATTTCAGATCTGCATATGTGTATATGGCTGTTATAAATCCTCTTCTTTCCTCATTCTTCACTAAGTTTTCTCAAATGGTTAATTAACGCATCCAAAATTAAAACTCAACCATAAGTCATTAAAAGATCATGTAACCCTGATTCAATCTCTGGTATCATGAAGCAGGTGGAGTTGGATGCACCCATAGTGAATACAAATTCAAAGCTTAACCACTCCAATGGCATATACGTGTATACCATATGAAGTGGATTACTCAACTTTTTTAGATAAGTGGAGTTTTGACCCTTTTTAAGCACTAATTACATTACAACTATTTTAATGTAAATCAATGATCATGGTAATTATATGTTTTGATTGCAAATTCTTGGACATAGTAACTATATACATTAAAGGTTTGGTCCCAAATTTAAATTCAATTGATATCTTTCTTAGTTATTAATTTTTTTGTTTATTAGTAATTACAATAATCTATATTTTTTCCTTAGTAATTCATATAATTTATACTATATGAAAAAATAACAATTACAAAAATTGAGCAAAATTGATAATGACAAAATCTGTATGTAAAATAAACTAAGTCACTATCCATATTACTAAAATATAATGCAACTAAAGTTAATTAAATATTGTATAAAAGAAAAATAATGAACAGTTGGAGTCAAATACGGTCCTATTTTATAATATGAAGAGATAATTGTATGTTGGTTACTCATATGACTATGAATTAAGATACATTATCAAATTTATTGAGTCAGTATATGAAAAACAACAATTTGTTAACTTAGAGGGATTATTAAAGGTACTTTATAATGAATTTGAGTATCGATAAGAAGATGAAATGTAGGAAATTGAGTTAGCTTTCCGAATATACAACTTTTATTCATAGAAATTGTGAATAACTATGTCAAATTTGATTTTTTTTTTCTAAAAATGGTATCTTATTTTTGCAACAAAATATAAAGTATATGTTTTTGTTGGTGCAGGTGTTGAGCACCTTAATAATTGAATTTGGTTCAAAAAACATGTACACTTGCAAAGAACTCATTTTTCTTATGCCATGTATTTTTTGGAAATTTAAAATATTAATTTTATATATTTTTTAAATTATGAAAGCATCCGTGAATTGACAAATTCTTTTATTCATGCAGAGTGGTCTTAACATGATCAAAACAATTTTTTTTCCACTTATAACTCATTCAAGAAATGGTTAATCCAACAAAAGTTATAGATGAAATAAGAGAGGTGCATTTAATCTAGGATTTTGATATATGCAAAGACAAAAATAGATTAAAAATAGTAAACATTATTAATTCTTTAATTTTTTTATATATTTAGAATCTGCATAGCCGACCCTATCTATGTTTGTAGTTTTGTCAACAACTGAATTGTTTAGCCTATAGAAAAATAAAGTCAATGTAGTATTCCAGATATAGAATAGTATGTGGAACAAAAATAGTTTAGCTAGAAATGGCATAACAACAATGATATAACCATAACAATACTAGAATAATACCAGAATAATACTAGAAAGAGCACCTTGATTAATGATACCCTCTACTTTTATTTATACTAAATATATCTATCCAAAAGAACAATCTAGAGGAAGATCCTTCTAGAAGAGAAAGATTATATTATGTCTTCTTACAATTGAAATATTCCTCCTTATTGCTAGGCCTTATTAATATTGACCTTTGTTACATGGAAATATATTATTCTACCCACTTGAGGGGTTTGGTAGGTTAGGTCCCTAACATGCCCTCCTCCTTAAAATCAATCTTATCATCAAGGATTGAGATGAGGAAATTGTTGCAGAATGTTAGCTGGCTCCCTAGTGGCATATGCAGGAGTTGTATCTTTCCACTGGACTAAGAATTCCTTGATGGTACACTGATGAAGATGACGCCCACAATGGTCCAAAACATCTTGTGGCTGCAACCAGATGAATCCTTCTTCATACAACTCAGGAAGGTTAGTTTGAGTTTGGCACTTAGTTCCGATCACCTTCTTTAAGCAAGAGACATGAAAAACATGATGGAGGTTAGAAGAACTAGAAAAACCTAACTGATAGGCCACCTATCCCACACGGTTGAATACTATATAAGGACCATAAAATTTGGGTGCCATTTTCTTACAATGTTTGTCCTTGAGTGAATTTTGTTTATAGGGTTGTAGTCGAAGAAATACGTGGTCTCCTTCAACAAATTGATATTTTGAGCGACCTTGATTAGCTTGTTGCTTCATGTGATTCTGATCCATGACCAAATTCTCTTTGAGGGTATGAAGAATAGCTTCTCAAGTTGTAAGTGTTTGGTCAACCACCTGAACCTTCCATACACTTAACATGTAGGAGAGAACGAGAGGTGGTTTTTTTCCATATACTGCTTCAAAAGGATTCATGCGAGTAGTTGTATGGTAAGAAGTGTTGTAGCACCATTCAACTAATGGTAACCATTCATCCCATTGATTTTTCCTGTTAGAGGAAAAACTCCTCAAATAAGTCTGCAAACACTTGTTGACAAATTTAGTTTGACCATTAGTCTAGGGATGATAGGTCATGCTAAAATGAAATCGAGTGCCCGATAGTGTGAATAGTTCTTTCCAAAAATTACTAGTGAAATTGGGGTCTCGATCATAAAAAATAGAATAAGGCATGCCATGAAGCTTGAAGATATGATCCATGAAAAGTTGAGCCATAATGGATGGAGTAAATGGACAATGAAAAGAAAATAAATGAGCATACTTGGAAAGATGGTCAACTACCACCTTGATGATTGAATTATTGCCCGATTTAGGTAATCCCACAATGAAATCCATAGATATGTCCCTCCAAATAGCAGGTGGAATCGAAAGTGGTTGGAGTGTGTCAGGGGATTTGATTGTTTCTCCCTTGTTACGTTGAAAAACATCATATTCTACCAAAAAAATGTGAACGACATTTTTCATACCATCCCAGAAAAAAGAACGTTTGACCCTGTCATAGGTTTTGGTAAACCCTGAGTGCCCAGTTGTGGGAGTAGCATGAAGCTCATAAAGCACCATGGATTTAAGTTGTGACTATTCACTTAGATAAATGGCTTTTGTAGTGAAGTTGATCATTGTGCCAAGAGTACCCTGGGGAAACTGGAGAATTGTCTTTCAATTGTTGGATTAGATGCGAAATTTAGGAACTTGTAGGCATTCCTAGCGAACAACTTAGAGCCAATATAGCACAATGAAGGATAGGGAGAAAAAGGAACCTTCATCTTCATATTTTTGATAAAGAGCATCAACAACCACATTTTCTTTACCTTTCTTGTAAATGATCTCATAATCATATCCAAATATCTTAGTTACCCATTTTTGTTTCTCTGGAGAGGGAGGTCGTTGCTCCAAAAAATACTTGAGGCTTCCATGATCTGTCTTAATTTGGAAGTGTTTCCCCAAGAGATAAGGGTGTCAGAGATCCACTGCATGCAGAATAGAAAACATTTCCTTTTCATACATTGATTGTCCCAAATTTCATTCTGACAATTGTTTACTGGTAAAGGCCAAAGGTGTTCCCTCTTGCATAAGGACTACTTCAATTCCTCTCTCGGATTAATCACATTCTAGGAGAAAGGTCTTTGTGAAATCAGTAAGGAACAAGACCGAAGTAGTGGACATAGTCACCTTCAATGCTTGAAAGGCCAGATCAGTTGTGCGAGTCCAAGTGAAAGAATTATTTTTTAAGTAGAGCAGTGAGAGGTGCCAGAATCTTTCCTTAATTATGAATAAACTTGCGATAACAGCTTGTTAAACTGATAAAACCATGCAATATTTTGATAGTCTTGGGGAGAGGCCAATCCTGCATTGCTTCAATCTTTGTAGCATCCACCCGGGCACCATCCTTGCCAACAATATGACCCAGTTACTCGCTTCTAAGGCGTCAAATGAACATTTAGAGTGTTTGAGGAAAATTTGATGCTGAGAGAGTAGATGAATAACTTGATACACATGGGCAAGATGGGTTTTCCAAGTTTTAATATAGATGATAATATCATCAAAGAAAAATAAGGAAAAATGATGGAGTAAAGGATGGAAGATATGATTCATGAGGTTTTGGAAGGTGGAGGGGGCATTACACAGGCCAAAGGGCATGACCAATAACTCATAGTGACCCTCATGAGTTAGAAAGGAAGTCTTGGGGATGTCAACGTATTTCATATGTATCTGGTGGTATCTAGAACAAAGATCAGGTTTATTGAAATATTGAGCACCACTCAACTCATCTAAGAGATCATCAATGACATGAATGGGAACTTGTCCTTGATGGTGAGTTTATTGAGGGCACAAAAGTCAGGACACATGCACCAATTACCTTCTTTATTAAGTACCATGACCACAGGATAAGAATAAGGGCTGGTACTAGAGCGGATAACACCTTCTTCTAGAAATTCTTGCACTATTTTCTCAATTTCATTCTTTTTGGCAAAGGGATGATGATAAGGGCAAACATTGGGAGGAACACTACCAGGAACAAGGGGTATGGAATGATCATGAATAACACGACAAGGAGAAAGTCCCTAAGGAGTGGAAAAAATAGCTTGGTGTTTGGAGAGAATATCTTGGAGGTTAGGATGCATATAGGGTGTCTCAACCACGTGAATAGAATGGAGTTGAGAAATAATACCATAGTGGCCTTTCTTGAGGATATTTTCCATGTGATGGGAACTAATGATCTCAGGAGAACCAGCTATGAGATGGAAGTGATACCTTTTTCCCTCCTGTTGGAATTGCATGGTTAATTTCTTAAAATCCATAAGAATGGGACCCAAAGTGTGTAACCATTAAGAACCTAGCACAATGTCATAACCACCCATTTCAATGGAAAACATATGATATTTTAGGTGGTAATGTCCAATTTGAAGACGTACATTTTCGCAACGCTTGCCACATTTCATGGACACACCATTGGCTATCATGATTTGAAAATTATTTACAACACGAATATAACAATTTGTTTCCTAGGCAACGCAACAATGAATAAAATTGTGGGTGCTACCACTGCCAACAAGGATGATGACCTTCCTATTCTTAATATATACAATGAACTTGAGTTTTTGTGGAGCAGAGAAGCCAGTGAGGGCATGTAAGGAAATGAGTGGTTCAACTTTAGGTGGTTCAGTGGGCTCTCGGGTAGCATCAGGAAGGGAGGGCTCTTCAACAAGTGAAACTATCACATCTTTGTCGGGAAAATCTTAGGAAATCGCCATAAAAAGTTTTTTTTCCTTACACTTGTGCCCCGGAAAATATTTTTCATCACAATTATAGAAAAGACCCTTCAATTGGTGTTCAACCATTTCATCCCTAGTTAATTTATGGACCTTGAGGGGAGTGACGGGAGGGTTAGGATTAGTGGGTCGAGGGCGAGGAAAAAAATAGGGTTTTTTGTTCTAGGAAAAAGAAACTTGTTGGGCCTCTTTAGCACATTTAGTAGCTTCCAACCAAGTATGAGGGTGGGCCATGAGAACCTGGGATCATATTTCATCCTTTAGGCCATTGATAAAGAATCCACGAAAGAAAGAATCTGACATACCCTCGGTTCGAAAGGCCAAATGATCAAAATCAGTTATAAGGTATTCTAGTGTGCCTGAGTGTTTCAATTTGGACAAATGATCGCGATAGTGGGTATCATTGTCAAAGTGGTCATAGAGATCCGCAAACAACTGGGTCCAAACAATATAACCCTAGCATGAATTTTTATGCCATTTCCACCATTTCCATCGTTCAGGATCTAGATAGAGGACAACATATTGAAGTTTTTCCAACTCATCATTAATACCATGCAGAGAAAAATAATGCTCCATTTGAGTGACCTAACCCATAGGATCGAAGCTATCAAATTTAGTGACCTCGATGTGGGGAAGGAGGTCACACTAAAAGAGTTGGATTGAAAATGTAGATAATGAGAGGAATCAACAACATCGGGTTGGTCCGAGGAGGAAGGACTGTTACACATTATTTTCGTCATCCCTATGATCGTTAATGATGTAAACCTATCTATTGCCTTTAGAGGGGTCACAGTGGCCTGAGTTCCTGAAGAGAGATGGAAGAAGAACTTTTCCTGAGAAAAGAAGTTGCATTTTC
>ML786233.1:63685-90391 GCA_009831015.1 Picea engelmannii | reverse complement strand
ACCTTACGACATCAAGGCAATGGTTGTAATCTCTCTTTCACATTTAATATGATACAGTAATATGATTCTTTCCTATAAAGCTTGTTGTGTTTTATTGTATGATTCCTTGATCACATACATAGGTTTATATTGAGTTTATGCTAATGCTATCACTTTGGTTGGTTTGTGTTGTTTTGATATTGACTGCACAAGAGCACTGGAGCGAAGCGGGAGCAACAAAGATTATAGGAAGCGATTATAAGGTATGTTACTTATTCTTGCCTCTTAGTAAATTCAATATTTAAAACTTAAGGAAAGCGTCCTATTCTGTCTTGTTTTGTTCTAGATCCAGGTGGATCTAGGGAGATCGGTTTGTGTCTGCACTTACGGATTTATCCTAAAACAAGGACCCGTAGGGAATTCAAAAACTGGTTGACAACAGACTCGAGGGTGTTAAATTGGTTCATGAAGTTGTCTTTTATGGTGTCAAATTTGTGCTCGACTTGGGTCTCGAATTGTGCAAGGCGAGAATTGGTAGAGGCAATCTCAGATGTCATGTGATTGATGGAAGCTTGCAGGTCTTGGTTACAAGTGGTGTCCATTTGGAGAGGGAAGTGCAGGTAAGGAAAAATGGGTGGATGGGACCAAAAAAAAGGACTTATAAGTGATAGGCACCTTGATGATCAAGGAGATAAGGGAAATATAATGGAATAGGTGGAAAAAGATAGAAGCTGAGAAGGGTTCAAGTCCACAGAAAAAAAATATATTAAAAATGAAAGGTATGACTATGATCAAGGAGAAACAGGGAATCCAATGGGCTAGGTCCCAAATAAGTGTGTCGATGACACAAATATACTCTTTTTATTTTTACTCTTGTGGAATTATACTCCAACCTGAATAATACTGCAATGACGAAATGCCCAAATTCTTAACAGGAAAAAATGTGTAGTAATTTCACAAGCAGAATGCAGAAGGCACAGTTGCACAAAAATAGATCTTGTCTGTTTTTTTTTTTTTTTCATCCCAGGGGTTAGAGTATTCAGGGTTTCTACATAAAAGGGTTTTCCCTATGGTATATCTCTTTGATATATGTGTGGGGTCCAATAGTAGTACTCAAACCAATATCTCAAGGCACCGACTAAGGAGGCTAGACTGTTCCCTTAGTCGTACTACTCGACTACCCAGGTTATAGGTATTCTATATGCACTAATTCCCTCAATTAAATTGTCAATCTGAGGTAAGTAAACTTATATTTGTGGAACTATATGAGCCAGTGTATAAAATCTAATGGAAGGATTGTCTAGCTAAGGATATGGTTTACCCTAGGGATCAACACTCTATCCAATTTACAATTCTACTTTCTAAAGAGATGACTTTTCAAATCTAGTTAATTATCAAATTCTATGTAAAGAAACCTTCAATTAATGATCTTTAAGCAATTCTAGAGTTATGAACTATTTGACTTAAGTAACGTTAAACAATGAACTATGGACTGTTTGACCTATATCTAAATAATCAAATACAAGTGATCTATTTCAAAGTTAGTTAATCTATTCAGTCTCTTTTTAAATAAACAACAACAAGTACGTTATTTCTGAGTTATTTGATCTATTTATCTTTGAGAAAGTAAGTAAGAAAGTAAACAACTAATCTATCAAAACTATCTTGACAAGTGAACTCTATTCTTAAAAAGAACTCATAACTATTTCTATTTTGCAAAGAATAAATTTTAATCTACTTAACCAAAAGAAAAAGTGTTATGACTGTATTCAAATTCTAATTGATCAAAACTATTTCTATCTTGCAGTAAAAAGAAGGAAAGTATTGAAAGGTGATGATTGTGTCTTCGATGTTGAATAACATCACGATGGCATCTGACTATTAGTGACAATTCAAGTGGAATTAATTCAATGTTGACATCTACAGAGAAATGGAAAGTATGGATAATGAAATCTATAGAGAGTTTTTCCTTCATAGAAACAACCCTAAGTATTATTGGAATCCATGTGATCTCTAAACATTGTGCATCAATCGTTGACTTTATCATACAATTTCTTAAAAAGTACTCTATTCAAAATCACTAACTCAAGCAAATCTATAAACTCATAATTAAAAATCTTAATTCCAATTCACTTTCTGCAAACCTAGATTTTGCACATTAAACTTTGATTTTAGGAGATAATTGATTCCTTAGGTCTTAATCCTGTAATAAACACACTTCATGAGACCTTTTCTCATGTTTAGTTGAACTAGAAGAAAAGATAGATTTTGAATTATGCAAAGGAAAAGCATGACAAGTTTTCTTTTAATGGTTTTCCATAGAAAGAGACTTTAAATTCATGCTTTGTTGTCATGAATTTAAAGAAGAAAAACAATCATCAAGACAAACTTAAACGCATTCTTAACACAAGAAAATAATGAGAAAAAATAACAAGAGTTAAAACCACACATTTTCACCTAAACCATATCAATTTGATGAAAACACTTGCTAGGGAGTGATTAAAAGATGACATGATGTTTTGAATAGAGATGCAAAACTAGGTGCAAGTTGGGAAGCTAACATAACTGCACAATTTATGTATCTTCATCCTGGAAATTCTTCACAATCCATATTGCTTCACAGAAAAATAAGTGTTTTTATGGATCCTTCGTCCCTGCTCCGTGGAAGACATCCATTCTCAAAGTGGGGTATACTCCCGCCATTGTGTATTGTGAAATATTATTTCTTGGTGTCCCTAATTGAATTTGGGTTATCAAGCTACTTCCACTACTCTGACTACCTTCATTGCTACCTATACTTCCTTCACTAACTACAAGTGACAAAGTTTCATATCTTGCCTCAGTTATCAGAGATGCACATGGGGTCGTGGGTTCGACACAAAGTCTGACCTGAGTGGAGATACTGGAATGTAATGGATCTCCTTCTGTTGGATTGAGCTGAAGGTCATTTTCCTTCTCTTTCCCTTATATTTGTGGTATTCCTTCTACCTATCACACTATGTTGGTGTCTCTTTCCTCAACCTCAATGTGCTTCCCTTCTCTATCATCCACAATCCTCTTTTTACCGTATCAAAATATTTTTCCATTGCGCAACACTCTAATCTCTTCTTCCATAACACATTCTTCTTTTTCAAGCATTCTCAACTCATCTATTCCTTATTTATTCTTTCATGCATCCCTCTTCTCCCTACTCTCATACCATCCCATGGTTATCCCCCAGTCCCCCTATGCATGTGAAGGCATCTAAATACTAGGGAAATCATATTCCATATTCATAACCTCATTATGACACAACATCTTAACCGAAGTGAAAAATGATTTCAAATATATTCCACGAAGACCTTTAAAGAACTCTCTTTCATCAACACTATATGACTAAGTACAATCTATAGAAAACTCAGTAATATAACCCCCTAATCCACAATCTAGAAAAAAACAAAGTGCGTGTGAGATATGATTACTTACGATATTAACTTGTTGAATAAACTTAGGAGTCCAACTTCTCGGAACAATAGGGAAAAATGAATTTTTCTTTTTAGCTAACCTTTGTAACCACTTATCCAAAACTATCGAGAATTGTTGGCCCTCGACCAAGTTTTGAGGAAATTTTGGTCAGGTTTGACTACTTTTTGGACTTTGACGCAATGCTCAAGGAAGGAGAGCCCAAGCAGAGATGAGATCGTGGATCTCACTTATTTTGCAGGATTTTGTGGACCCAAAAAGGGGTTCCCTAGGGTTTTTGTAATGGGGTATGGGATGTCGACCCATGGGTTTACCCATGTTTAGGCCTTATTGTAAAAGTATAAATAAGTAGGAATGTATGATAGGAAAGGGGGCTTAGAGAAGTGATGTAAGAGAATTAGAGAGTGAAGTCTAATTAGCTAAGTACAAGTAGTTATGAGTTCTTTGTGAAAAAAAATGTGTATGTAAGTCTTTGTGCCTTGACCTAATTTTGGGAAGCAAGATCTGGTGCTCAGTGTGCAAATCTCCTGTCCTCTGTGAAGCTTGGCTCTATGGCTTGGTGCAGAGGAGCACTTGAATGTAATAAGATTGAATATTAATAAAGAATATGAAGAAGTTGGTGGACGTAGCCCCACACTGGGGTGAACCACATATATCTTGTGTCTTTGGTTAGCTTTGTGCAGTGTTGTTTATGCTATGAATCTTCTTTGTTCTTTGATTATTATGTTTGTTATATAGATCTATTGATGCTTAGTTCTTTACTTAGATGAATGAATTCTAGATATAACTTAGTGCTAAGTGCTAAATGATTGAAGTGTTTAACCATTGTTATTATTGCACCGATTTATCTTAGGGTTTGTTCTGTGTTGTTACGGACTAATGCATATTATCTTATAAGTTTTAATAGAATACTCTGCAGAGTGTTGTTATCACAGATCTGTGTCCCAGTTTGGTTACAAACATCTGAGTCCTGTAAACCCCTCTATTTATACCTCGGGTGAGACTTCGCCTACTTTTTAGGTGTCGTTGAAAGGGCCGGTAGTTAGGGTTTTGTTGGTGCATTGTTGAAGCATTGAACCCTCAGTCTACCACTGTGCCAACAAATGGTTCTGTTGTCGGGACCTGAAACTATGATTGTTGGGAAATGAAGTAAAGAAAAACAGAATCTATGTGCATAGATATGTTGTTGTAGTGTGAAATACTCTACTTGACTTGCGAATCTCTATGCTAAGAAAGAAATATGATCTGAAGAAAAGAGGTAAGATCTTAAAAAGAGGTAAAGCTTTGTGCTTTGATAAGAGTAAAAAAAGTGAAAATCTTTATTTCGAAAGCATGAATTTAAGTATGTTTAATAGATTATGTCCTAGTCTGAAAGCTAGGGCACAATTGGAATAAAGACTTGATCTAATTAAATCTAATAGAAATGAAGAAAGATATGTTATTCCTATGTATAGAAAGAATTTTTGGACTAATAAGTGGATGCAGGAACCTAGAAAGATTTTTTGCAGATTACAGGTCCAACACTGTGATCCTAGTGTGTAATATAGAAGAAGTTGGGGAACATACAAGAGAAAGAGAGGATTGACACTATGTTATAACTGCAGAATACCTGGAAATCTTTCTAAGGAATGCCTTGGTACAGGCCCTATTTGTCTTTGTTGTAAAATTATTGGTCACGAGGTTAAGGATTGTCCAGGGATGATTGCTAAAGTCGAAAGGATGAACATGAGATAAGAAAATGAAAGTCTAGAGACTAAGAACATGTTAGATAACTAGAAAGAGAATAGATTAGAGGAAGTTCATACTAAATTACTACAATTGAAATAAATGATGGATGTTCATAAAGATAGTAGTTTACCAGAGATCATGAAAGTAAAACAACGCATAAGTACAAGAATAGGAGACTTTGATATACACTGTGTCTTGGATGAGGAAACACAAGTGAATATTATGACAGAAGATACTTGGGAAATTTTAGGAAATCTTATTGCGGTACCTTCATTGGGAAGGATAGTCTTGTTCAATGGATATATGATAACTTTATGTGGAAGAGTTACTAATGTACCTATTATCATTCATGGAACATCGACTGAAGAGGAATTTGAATTCATTAAGTTTGTTGAGAACAACACCCCTTTACCTATTTTGTTAGGAAATACTTGGATTGAGAAGGATCAAATCAGAAGGATAGCAGAGGAAGAAGCTACAGAAAATAAAGGGAAAGAACTAAGGGATTTCATAGAAAGAAAAATAGACCGACTAATAGAAGAATGAGAGGATAAATCGAAGCAACAAAAGGCAAGAGAATTAGTTGTCAATGTTGAAATAACACAAGAATATTTGATGGACCTATCCATGCAAGAAAGAAGAATACCCACCCAGTAATTAATAAGAGAAGGGATATTAACTTTGAACCCTTTGAGAGAACATCATTGGTGCGAAGTCACTACACTAGGAGAAGATAAGAATAAGAATCCAGAAATAGTTAGAGAGACTCAGATTACAAGAAAGAAGAAAAGGAAGCTCAGTAAGAAGAAAACCAAGTTAGAAAAGCTACAGGATGCTATAGAGAATAAATGGAAGGCTTCGCAGGAGGCAAGTTTGTAGGATTCGAACCTTTCCGGAACAATAGGACTGCGCAAAATGGGACTTCACCATGACGAAGCTATATGACCATTGGAGGTGCCCCACCCATTAGAACGACACTCTAGAATGACTAGAAAATGAATTTATGGGTTGATGGACCATGTTTGGAACGTTGAGACCGCGCCATAACAGAAAGATTCACATTGATGGAAGCATTCCTTCCCGTTGGAAAAACCCGTTACAATACTCTCTTATTTAACCTGTTGGTCATTGTGCCAAGATTACTTTTTTCCACCCGTGATTAAATGAGCTATCAAAGAGTTGATTGTGTGTCCAGCTGTGATTTAGAATCTAGACGTCATTGTCCATTTTTCCACTTATCCGTTCGCCTACCTCGACCCGCCTATTTAATAGTAAGAATGTCGGGCAAACCCATTGAATTAGAGAAGTCCATCGAGGAGGTTCTTAAGAAGTTCATGGCTGATAGAGATATGTCTGAAGGACTACATGCATCGTCGACCAGGGGACTGCAGGATTCCCCTTTGACTGGATGTCATTTTGGCCGTGTTAACCTCGCGACTGAGCAGTGAAGTAAGCATCACAGAGATATGGCGAATGCAAAGATCTTGTTGATCTTACCAGACTATATCCCGCCTTTGGCTGGTGTAGTTAACCACAAAAACATCCCACGATTCTATGAATACATTTTTATCACTACGTACATCCTGAAAGGAATACACGTAGTTGAGAGCCAGTTATGACATATCCCACTACTGTAGAATAGTGATTTCAATATTGGCAACAAAAAGAACTATGCAATGCTCATGCCCCATAGATAATTGACGAAGACAACTAAGAATAATTCTCGCTTTCTCTCCCATCCTTGGATTAAGGAGCTTGTGCAGTCCACTATACTCAATGTGATGAAGATTCCCCATTTTTGTCATCATCAGGAGGTTAACACCTACATTAAACTCTTCCTGTCGTGCTTCCATGGCGGATACCTATGGTTCAACCAAAATATTACTGTGGATCCGACGTTGATCCAATTGATTATAGGGTTAAGCATGCAGGGACCTGACCCTCAACAATTTTACCCAGGGAAGGCTTCAGACCACTCCCTAGCATAGAACATCAAGGAGGCATATGGTGAAGTCGAAAATGGAAAGCGAGGCTACAAGGTAGCCTCTATATAGGATGGTGTAGTGTGCCTCACTTTCCAACTCATAAATGGCAAGCTCATAAGAAAGAATCTCCCCACAAAGGTCATCGCGTTTGTGGTGGACCTCGCAGAAAAATGTGTGGAGGGAATGCAGATGAATTGGGCGAGCTACGTCATCAATGAGCTCGAGAAATACTGCCACGAAGCTCAGGATCAGGGATACAAGTTTCACTTTAGCTGGTTTCTCATGTTGATTGCATTTTTCTCTTGGAAAATGCCCAAAGGAGCCACCTTCCCGGAGATAAAACCATCAGAGTCATTGGCCACTAGGTTTTCTACCTTGTGGTACACCAACGACATGTCGAAGCAATGGTAGTCGAACATTGTGTTCCATGCCTACTATCAACAACTGAAGGTTTCCATTAAACAATTTTCATGCATGACACCACGCACCTTGCACCAGTACAGAACGATATCCAAGTTCCTCGCAAATCAAAATTTCATATATATCACTACACGTAGAGATGAGAGCAAGGAAGAGATACAATCCTATTACAAGATGACAAACAAAGACATGGAGTAGATCACAAAGGAGTAGCCAAAGGAGTTCCTTGTACCGGTCAATGATGCATAACTCTCCGACATTGACATCATAGGAATCCCTCTCGTCACCCGGGTCAAGCATGCAAGACAGTCTAGTGTGAATAAGAAAAAGATAAAGGAGGAAGCCCAGAATATAGAGACTGATGAGGAGGACAACAGTTTTGAAGGAAATGAATCCAGCTCGCTAGGAGGAGGAGATGAAGTAAATGGACAAGGAGGAGGGGATGAAGGAGAAAATAAAGAAGAAGGTGAAGCTACACTGTCAAAATATTCCCTTACTGAAACAAAAACACCGCAAAAGAGGAAGGTTTCCCCGTAGAAACCTTTAGCAAGAAAGAAGATGCAGGCTAGCAAGCCCCAACTAGAGGCCATGCTCACGGAAGATGACATCAGCTTGGTCCGCAGAGCCATGGAGGATGCATCTGAGGATCTCCTGCAAAGATATGGAGCGAAATAGGAGGAGATGTATGGAAGGGTTGAGAAGGAATTCAAGGAAATGTAGCAGGCTATTTGAATCATTCACGCAGTGCCTACTTGTTGGCACACGGGAACACCCAAGTTTCAACGCTTCGACAATGCACCAACAAAACCCTAGCTACCAGCCCTTTGGACAACACCTCTGAAGAAAATGAAGTCTCACCTGAGGTAGATGTAGGGGGTTTGTAAGAATCAGGTGTCTAAAGCCAAGCTGGGACATAGATATGTGATTACAACACTTAACAGGTCACTTTAGACAACAATATGCATTAGTTTTTGATTCTCATTCACATCATAGATTAACCCTTATTACAGATCATTTCATTAACAATAAATATCAAGAACTTACACTTACTCAGCACATAGCATTAGCTTAGATCTAGCATTTATTCATCTTTAATACCACTAAGAACTCAGTAAAAACATCAGATGTATTATAAAAATAACACTAAGTAGATAAACAACATTAATCACATCGCACAAATCACATCAAGACACGTGATATACGTGGTTCACCCCAATGTGGGGATATGCCCACCAACTTCTTATTCTTCTTTATTAGTATTTAGTCTCCTTACATTTATTTCATCCTATGCACAAATCCACAGAGCCAAACTCTGCAGAGGAAAGGAGATCTATGTGCTGTGCACTAGATCCCCCTTCCCAAAATCAGGTTAAGGCACAAATCCAACTCCTTACTAGCACAGAGCCTTACTAACATATCATGCACATAGCCAACCAACCAGACTTCTTACATTGATTTCACTAAGCTTCTACTACTTTCTACATTACATTCCTTCATATATATACTTTTATAAAAAGGCCTAAACATGGGTAAAACCATG
Organism: Picea engelmannii; assembly: GCA_009831015.1. NCBI lineage: Eukaryota > Viridiplantae > Streptophyta > Pinopsida > Pinales > Pinaceae > Picea > Picea engelmannii. The sequence goes on along the minus strand of ML786233.1, from coordinate 81,277 downwards.
GGCCAACATCCCATAACCCATTACATAAACCCTAGTAAACCCTTTGTTGGGTCCACAAGCCTACAAAATAAGTGACATCCCGTGATCTCAGCTCCTCCTGGGTTCTCCATCTTCGACCAACCCTATTGAAGTCCCAAAAGTGGTCAAACATGAACAATGTTTCCTCAAAACTTGGTCAAGGGCCAACAGGGCCCCAACACTCACCTGTGACTCGTCCCGAGTCACTTAGATCTGGACAATGCTACTTCAAAGGCCTTGAGCTTAGCTCGAGTTGCCTTGAATTGCTGCTTCACTAGAGCCTCCTGCTCAACGAACTCCTAAATCACTTTCTCTATAACAGGCCCTTCGAGGCGTTGTTCCACTGTCACAACCACTTGGTCTAGCTATGAGCCTTGTCCTTCAATCTCTTCAAAAATAATTCAGGCTTCGTCTTGCACCGGTTGTAGTCTCTATGTAACTTCGATGACTTTTCTCTGGATGGTAGTGATTTGTTGCTGGACTACGCACTTCTTCTGTGATCTCTTCGTTTGCTCGATCAGATTGAGTAGCTTCATCTATGCTTACACAGTGGATGCCTATTGTTGCGCCTCTTGGAGTTGTGCTTCCAGTTTCCTCAGCTCCAGATCTTCTCCGAGGCATTCATAGGTTTGTGCACTTCGATCACTCAACTTCTTACATTCTAATGCGAGGAACTTGATCCTTCCAACTTCACTCTTGGAAACTTCATCCCTCTGATCGCGCGGTGCTTGGATATCTAACTCCATTATATGTGATTTAATATGTTCAATGTCTTGAGTGAGCTTCCCCACTTGAATCTCGACTAACTCTTGCTCCTCCTTTGACAAGCCTGGCACAAAGCGAAGTGTTTTAGTCACCGCTTCTTTGACCGCAGTCTGCTTTGCGAGTAGTTGGTTTTATTATTTCTGCATCATTTCTTTGTCCTCCTCGAACATCGCCTGAATTTCATATTTCTCCTTCTCATAGGTGGTTACGCAAGAATGCGCAACTCATATTTTCTCTAATACCTCCTCCTTTTCTTGCTTCAATACTTTTGTATCATGTTCCTTTTCTTCTTGGACTCGTTGAAGCCAAGCCTCCGTTGCATCTTCTAGTATTCGTAATTGGGTGGGCTCATCCCCCAATTCTGCAATCTTCGACAAAGAAGGCACAGTGGGTACTACGTGGCTCGAATAGATATCTTGTTGTATATCCTTTAGCTCCTTCTTGATTCTTTCATACAGTGTCTCCTGCTTCACCCCATGTCTCTACAAGATATCCTTTGAAGCGTCCTCCATGGCTATGATGATTAGACTGACATCGTCCTCTATGAGAACATTTTTCGACCGGGGTTTATTGGTGCGGGACTTCTTTCTTGCTAAAGGTTTCTCTCGAGAAGCCTTGATTTTCTATGAATCCTCTATTCCAATAATGGAAGCCTGAGGCGGTGTATCTCTTCCTTCTTCTTACATTTCTACATCATCCCCTCCTCCTTGTCCATTACCTTAGTCTTCTCCTCCTCCTCCTCCTGGCGATTCAGTTCCATCTTCCTTAGAGGCGATGTCCTCTTCATCGATCTATATGCTTTGGACTTCTATCTTTTTCTTCTTTTTCTTCATGTTTCTCTATCCAACGTGCTCGAAGTGGGTGACCAAGGGGCTTCCTATGATGTCTGCGTTGAAAATATATGCATCTTCAACTGGTACAAGGAATTTCGTTGACCATTCTTTGGTGATCTCCTCCATGTCTTTGTCGGTTAGCTTATAGTAGGATTGTAACTCCTCATTGATCTCATCCCTACGTGCAGTGATATAGATAAAGTGTCAATTTGCATGGAACCTCGCTAGCGGTCTGTACTGGTGCAATTTGTTCGGTGTCATGTGGGGAAATGCCTCAATAGCACGCTTCAGTTGTTGGTAGTAGGTATGGAACACAACGTTTGACTACCATTGCTTCGACATATCATTTGTATACCAAAAGGTGGATAACCTTGTGGCCAATGACTCCAATGGCTCAATTTCTAGAAATTTCGGTCCTTCTGGCATATGCCAAGCGGCAAATGCGATCAGTGCCAGTAACCAGCTAAAATGGGATTCATACCCTTGATCTTGTGCTTCGCGACAGTCTTTCTTGAGCTCAGTGGTGAGGTAACTTGCTTAGTTCATTTGCATTCCTTCTACACACTTCCCTGCGAGTTCTCCTACGAACCCAGTGACCTGTGTTGGACAGTTCTTTCTGAAAATCTTTCCAGCTATAAGTTGGCAGGCGAGGTTCATTGTGCCATCTTGGATGGAGGCTACCTTGTAGCATCACTTTCCCTTCTCTACATCTCCATAATCCCCCTTTATGTGATGTTCCAAGGAGCGATATGAAGTCTTCCATGGGTAGAACTGTTGAGGGCTTGGTCCCTGCATGCTCAGTCTTGTGATTAGTTAGATCAGTGTTGGATCGATAGTAATTCACCTGTCAAGCCATAGATATCCTCTATGATAGCATGATAGGAGGAGTTAAACACAAGCATTGACCTCCCGAGGTCAGCCAAAGTGAGGAGTATTCATTACATTCAATATTTTGGACTGCACTAGCTCCTTTATCCACGACTAGGAGACTATCTAATGCTTCTTCCCAGTTGTCTTCATCAAATACATATGGGGTGCGAACATCGTGTAGTTCTTCCTATCATCAAGGTTGAAATTGTTATTCTTCAGAGCTAGGATCTGTCCTAACTGGGGTCTAACTATGCCTATCCCCTTCGGGATGTACACAGTGATCAATGTATACTCAAAGTCACGTGGGATGTTGTTGCACGTGACCATGCCAGCCAAAGGCGGTATATAATCTAGAAGGACTGACAGGATCTGCATCACATTAGCCAGATCATCATGGTTCTTTCTTCACTTCTCAGTCATGGTTCATCTAGAACGACATCCATTTGAGGGGGATGATTGCAGTTCCCTAGTCGATGATGCCTGTATTCCTATAGACATAACTCTCTCATCCATGAGCTCCACAAGAATCTCCTCCACAGACTTTTCTAACGTGCTAGGTTTGCCCAACATTCACACTTGTAACTAAATAGATTGGGTAGGCGAATGAACAAGCAAGGTAATCAAACAGATGGTGAGGTATAGAAATCACAGCATGATACAATGGACTCTTTGTTAGCTTGGATAATCACCAATGGAAAAAAGTGGTCCCGACGCAATGTCCAACAGGTTAAATAAGCAAGCGTCAAAACAGATTCCTGCAATGGGTAGGAATTCCTAAATCAAGGTGAATATGTCCATTATCGCATGGCCCCAATGATCCAATGGTGGTATTTCCATCAATAACTATGTTTCTATCTGTTTCAGAGCATCATTCTAACGGTCAGGACACCTCCAACGGTCATATAGCTTCGTCATGGAGAAGTCCCATTTTACATGGTTCTGCTATTCCGACGAGGATCAACTTTTGCAGACCTATCGCCTAGGAGTTCCTCCTTCTTCTCTCTGTGGCTTCCTGTAGTTTTTCTAAAAAAAAATTCTTCTTATTGAGCTTCCTGGCCTTCTTTCCTATGATCTGATCTTCTCTAACAAATTTTGGGATCCTCTTTCCATTCTTATTCTTATATTCTTGGTAAAGTGACTTTACACTGCTGATGTGCTCTTACAAATTCTAAGGTTAATTTCGCTTCTCTTACTATTTATGGGGTGGTTATACTTCTTTCTTGCATGGGCAGGTTATTCAAGTCTTCTTGTGTTCTTTCAACTTTGACAGCTAGTTCTCTTTCCCTATGTTGCTTCGACTTATCCTCTTGTTCTTGTATTAATTGCTCTATTTTTCTAGTTATGAAGTTCCTTAGTTCTTGATTTTTCCATTCTATAGCTTCCTCCTCTGCTTTCCTTCTGATCTGATCCTTCTCAATCCAAGTCTTTCCTAACAAAAGTAGAAAAGGGGTGTTTTTCTCAATAAACTTAATGACTTCAAACTCTTCTTCAGTTGATGTTTCATGAGCAATCATAGGAATATTAGTAACTCTTCCACATAGGTTTATCATCTTTCTTTTAAACAAGCCTAACCTTCCCAATGAAGGTACCATAGTAGGCTTTCCCAAAATTTCCCAATTTCTTTTTGGAATAATATTCACGTGTGTTTCTTCATCCAATACACATTCTATGTTGAAGTCTTCTATTCTTGTAACTATGAGATTTTTTTCTTTCAAGATCTTTGGTAAACTGATATCTATGTGATCATTCATTGTTTCTTTCAACTGTAATAACATAGTCTCTGATTCTTTCTCTTTATGATTCATCAACATGCTCTTAGCCTCTTGACTTTCTTCAGATTTTTCTTGGCTCATGTTCATCTTTTCAACTTTAGTAATCATTCTTGGGAAATCCTCAACCTCATGACCAATAGCTTTGCAACAAAGATAAATAGGACCTGTACCAAGGCATTCCTTAGCAATATGTCTTGGTCTTCTGCAATTATAACACAATGTCAATCCTCTCTTTCTTTTAAATGATCCCCAACCTCTTTTGTACTGTGCACTGGGATCACAGTGCTAGACTTGCAATCTGCAAAAATTCTTTATAGGTTCCTCCATGCACTTATTAGTTCAAAAATTCTTTCTATGCATAGGAATACCATATCTTTCTCCATTTATATCAAATCTATTTAGATCAATTCTTTCTTCTAACTATACCCTAGCTTGTAGACTAGGACAAAGTTTATCAAACATACCTAGATTCATGCTTTCGAACCAAAAATTTCCACTTATCTTACCCTTACCAGAACACAAATCTTTAAGATCTTACCTCTTTTCTTCAGATCCAGTTTCTTTCTTAGCATGGAGATTTGCAAGTCAATTATAATATTGTGCACTACTAAAACAGATCTACGCACAAATCTTTCTCTTTTCTTCAATTCCCGGCAATCACAGTTTCAGGTCCCATCATCGGAACCATTTGTTGGCATAGGGGCAGACCTAGGGTTCAATGCTTCGACAACACACCGACAAAACCCTTACTACTGGCCCTTTCAGCAACATCTACAAAGTAGATGAAGTCTCACCCAAGGTAGAGGTGAGGGGGTTGTTGGACTCAGGTGTCTACAACCAAGCCAAGACACAGATATGTGATTACAACACTTAGCAGAGCACTTTAGAGAACAATATGCATTAGTTCTTGAGTGTCATTCACATCATAGATTAACCCTTATTACATATCAGCATATTAAAAATCAATATCAAGAACTTACACATACTTAGAACATAGCATTAGATCAGATCTAGCATTTATTCATCTTTAATACCACTAAGCACTAAGAAACAACATTAGATGTATTATAACAAAAACACTAAGAAGATAAACAACATTAATCACATCGTACAAAGGACATCAAGACACAGGATATATGTGGTTCACCCCAGTGTGGGGCTACATCCACCAACTTCTTGTTCTTCTTTATTAGTCTTTAGTCTCCTTACATTCATCTCTTCCCATCCACAAAGCCATAGAGCTAAACTCCTCATAGGATAGGAGATTTGTGTGTTGCGCACCAAATCCTCCTTCCCAAAATCAGGTCAATGCCCAGAGCCAACTCCTTACTAGCACAAAGCCCTACTACCATATCATGCACATAGCCAACCAACCAGACTTCTTGCATTGCTTGCACTAATATTATACTACTTTATACATTAGATTCCTTCCTATATATACTTTTACAGAAAGGCCTAAACATGGGTAAACCCATGGGCCAACATCCCATAATGCATTACATAAACCCTAGTAAACCATTTCCTGGGTCTAGAAGCCCGCAAAATAAGTGATATCCCGCCTCAGCTCCGCCTAGGCACTCGATCTTTGACGAGCATTTTGAAGTCCCAAAAGTGGTCAAACACGACCAATGTTTCCTCAAACCTTGGTCAAGGTCCAAAACTACTATGCCTTCTTCGTCACAATTTGTAGAATTGGGGGATGAGTTTGCCCAATTAAGAAGACTTGCAGGTGCAATAGAGGCTCGACTTCAGAGAGTCCAAGAAGAAAAGGAGAAGGCTACAAAAGCCTTGAAACAAGAGAAAGAGGAGGTCTTAAAGAAACTAGGAGTTGCACGTTACTATGTAAGCACTTATGAAAATGATAGAGATGAGTCTCAGGTGATGCTTGAGGAGGACAAAGTGAAGATACCGAGAGAAAAGGATTAGCTGCTCCCAGAGAATACTACGGTCAAAGAAGCGGTGAATAAAGAACTTTGCTCTTTGTTAGGCCTGGCATAGAAGGAACATGATTTAGTCAATGTTTAAGTGGTGAATCTCGTTGAGGCCATCCAACAGCTTCAAGCAAGGATAACAGAGTTGGAGATCTAAGAAGTACCGAGCACTCTATAGGAGGTGTGTGAATAGAGGGAGGAATCCGATAAAAGAGCAGTTGGAAGGATCAGATCCCTCACCTCATAATGAAAACAATTGAGCAACAGAAGCGCGCAGACTTATGAACACCTCACAGAAGATCTAGAGTTAAGGAAATTAGAAGCACAGTTACAGGAGGTGCAACAGTAGGCACTGTCAGCATAGGCACAGATGAAGCTACTCAGTATGGTAGAAAGAATGAAGAGATCTCAAGAACAATGTGTGTTACAACAATAGATTACTGCCATCCATGGAAAGGTAATGGAAGTCGCGCAGAAGCTACAACCTGTGCAGGATGAAAACTGCAAGGTGTTTGAAGAGATTGAAGGAAATGATCGCAACTAGACCAAGTGGTTGCGACAGAGGAACAAGGCCTAGAAGGGCCCATGTAATACCCCAAGGAATTGCCTGGATTCCATTATGAATTGTAATTATGATTTATAGGTTGGTGAGCTAAGTTTATATAAGATGATGGGGTTATGAGTTATTAGGCCAACAAGCCTAAGTGTTGAAGGCCAAGAGACTGATTTTGTATATGTAACTATGCACATTATTAATAAAGATAAACATCTTTGCATGTGGACTGACCACGATGAATGAGTGATGGGGGACTATGCTTCCACAAAGCCTGGGTAAGGGATTGGGGGCTGGAAGGTTGGAAAGAGAGGCTAAGTGTTGAGCCTAGGTGCTTAAGTCCTTGGGAATAATATTTTAATATTATTCCAAAAATCCATTTGAAATATATGTTTTGTCCTAAGTTCTTGGAGAGGAACGCATGCTGATGGAGTACATGCAGCTTCATGGGTGACATCTATCAACCCAGGCACATGCAGTTAAAAAACTGTAGAAGTCAATCGTGGGGGGGGGTGGTTCGATCATTCTATCATCCTTCGCCTGAGTTCATGGTGATTCCCGTCTGAACCTATTTTTCCTTTGCATCTGCATTTGCTTACCAGTCCACCGTGAAGGAAACCCTCACGGGAAAAAAAATTTCTCTTGCATTTTTCCATCCATCGCCTGAGTTCGGGAGTCCATTCTCCATCTTCCGTCTAAATGAGTGGGCGTTCCCAATCAACCTATGTTGGGTGTTTAATGCTGGATATTTTACCTGAACCATGGTAGTTTATGCGTGGAATCTCTATACACCTTACGCATCTCTGAAACCAGAGCCATGAGTCTGTCCTTTATTGCTGGTTGGGGAAACCCAAAGTGTCTCGTAATTGCTGAGCCTTGTTACACTGAAGCATCTATCTGTCATCTATTTGGGAAACCCATGTTTGTTGTTTCAGTTGACTATAGCGGCCACACAGTTCTTGGCTAGGTGTGGTGTGTTGTTGTTGTGAGGGAGGTGATTTTTGTTGAAAAGGCAGTCTATCAGGCCTGTGAGAATCTATTTCCAGGTGAAGGAGTCTGCTGGGAAGTGGTATTCTTCCAGAGAGAGTCCAACACCAGCTACAAAGATCTAAGACTTCCTGATCTGGCCTGTTGCCGAGACCCAGAGAGGGAGGTGAAGCACTGATGGACTATGCTTGTGAAGGTGTATACTCTCGGGTGGAACAAGCATGTGGGGAATGAGAGTCTGTGAGTAGTGGGCGTAAGAAGGCATCCTTGGAAGAATCTTCTATGCAGGTTTCCCTGTAACCTCAGCCTAGACTAGGATTCCTTGCCTTGGCTAGAGCTTAGTCCTAGCTCGGAGGTGACCCCCTACTGAACATGATGAGTAGCGTGGTCTAAGGCTGGGAGGTTCGTGGAAGGCCTGCACGTGGTTGGTGGAATTACCACAGTTTCAAGGATAAGTAATAGATTATGCTTAATATTATGTTTTGCATGCCTGTGATGCTTATATATATCATGTATTGTATTGTGCATATGAATTATTGTTAATGCTAGGGATTATTTATGTTAGCAGTAATCATGTGCTTACTCTGAGTTAAATGTGTTTAATATGACTTAAATGCATGTTATTAATTAAGTATGAGAATGATGTTGTTCCGCATAGTAGCATTTGCCCAGCCATTGGGATGACGGTCGAGGTGTTACAGTATGGTATCAGAGCATAGTTTCAATGCTGATCCTGGATGGGCTGGATAAGTGGTCTTTGGACTGAGGTTTTGAGAATAAATTGTGTATGTAGGACTAGCCAACAGATGACTATATTGAAGGAGATAGATATTGATTTGACGATATGGAAGATATTGAAGACTATAACATAGATATTTTTCAGGCCTCAGAATGTTTCTGAGTGTCAACGCACTACTTGACCATGTTACAAAGCTCAGGAGGTGTAGTTGTATTATAAAACAACAACCGGTGTGGTATATGGCCACAGGGAGAGAGAGAACTCCACACCAGAAGTGTTGGATCAAGTAGATGAAGATTTAGAAGGAGGGTACTAAGTCATTCGCCAGAAGTCCTTGAGAAGCAAAGTTGGACGGTCAGAATTCTCTATGGAGAACTCACGAAATTGCGAGGGCCGTAAGATAGCCAAAAGTTGCAAGGTGGTTAGTGGATGGAGAAATTCGACAACCTAGGATCCAAAATAAACGTGGGTCATTGATCGTGGTTGGTTTGAACCATTGGATCATTTCCTGAATTTAGGGATCATGAACTTGGAGCGCATGCCAAATTCTTGGTCACTCCAAGTCCCGAATCGCGAAAGAGATTAACAAGGATAGAATCGGACGGTGGAGCGCTTCCAAGAAGAAGTGTCGAAATCCTGTGAGTCATCGGATCCAGCCACCTAGCGAGGAAGTTAGGGCTAAAAATATTTGATAGGTGTAAGCATAGGAGAGATATGGATCGTCAGATCAGGGGAGGCTCACAGCCATTGATCTCATACATGAATCTCCATATCGGAATTCGGGGATTGAAGTGACAGGAGATTTGGAGTCGTTGCATCGTGAACTCCCGGTTCATGAAACTCCGAAAAGATCTGGACCGTTAGATCCAGATAATCAAGGATCATTGGATCTCATACAAGAACTCGTGTATCGGAATTCGGGGATTGAAGTGACAAGAGATTTGGAGTTGCTGCATCCTGAACTCCTGGTTACCGAAAACCTGAAACCCTGAAATCATGAAACGATCTACACCGTAGATCATAAGAGAGGAACTTGACTATTGGATCAAGTAGATGAATAGACCATAATTTCATAATTTTAGCAAAAAAAAGTTCGAGATGTGTAAATGCACGAACTCCTAATGCCTGAAACTTTGAAACGAAAAGTGAAAGTAGTGGGCCCCCCTGACATCGCTAGGAGTGAGGTGGACCTTCTTAAGAACACCATGTGTCACTAAATTGGTGGGTGATAGCTGTCTGTGGGCCCAGAGGGTAAGGAAATCAAATTTTTGGAAGTTGGGAGTTGGAGAGGGAAGCGAGTGTGAGAAGCTCCAGGACCAGAACCCCGAAACTCGAAACCCCGAAGCCCCGAAATCCCCAAAACCCAAAGTTTCATTTGGAGAGCCTTGTAGCACCTAGTAATCTAGCACTTGGTCACGACCCTTGGTCATGTGGGTAGGGACTAAGAAAGAGGGAGTTATTACCCAAAAGTACAGAGCCGAGCAGAGCTCAGAAAATTCGTGAAATTGAAACATTTTCTTAATTTAGATTGTTTATGAATGATGAAGGAATTGTCAAGAAACGAAGGCCTGACAAATTCTAGTCATTTGCGCATTGTATTGTAGAAGGTTGATGAGTGCCAGAACTAATTTCAATTTCCACAAAGTGCAAAGAAATGGAAGAGACAAATAATGCTTCCAGTTCAGAAAATGAATCTCAGAAGAGATAGCGTAGAACTTTTGTATGTAGAGTGTGCATATCAAGCGCAAGGAGTGCTTATAGAGGGAACTTGTTTTAAGTTCGAAAGACTACAAGAGATGAGCGTAGAGGGTTCCAGGAGGGCACCAGAAAGTCTTTTGGAAAACACAGAAGGGTGGAGTCCCTTTGAGACCGAGTAAGTTAAAAGATTAGGGAGAAACAGTGCAAGTTCGCACGCAGAGCGCAAGTGTGCGGCAAGGTGAAGTTAAAATTTCATTAACTGAAGCTCAGGAGGGAAAACACCATCGAAGCCTTTGAAATATTCGAAATCCTTCAAGTTAGGGAGGAAGTCAAGTCCAGAATAATTGACACCAAGATATTTGGAAAGAAGTCATTGAGAACCTGAACAGACGATATGAATCCTTGGAGGGAGAAGTGTCGATATTCATGCATCGTTAGATCAAAAGAAACTGTGAGGAGGATGACGCTAAGAGTCATTCAACACTCAAAATCTCAGGGGAGGTATTGAATCGTCGATCTCAAGGAAGATCGAACCGTTGATACCTTTCATTGGGAAATCAAAAAATCAAAAGTTGGGAGAATAGAGGAAGTTGTTCTAGAAAATCTTGAAACGTGAACTTTCGATTTGTGAGGAGAGATCTAGACCATTGAATCACGGTGAGTGTCAGCTGTTGATCTGACGCACTTGAATTTCATGAAGATGGAAGTTGAAAAAGGGAAGAGAACTATTTTCTAATTTTGCAAACCGCGAAGTCCCGATTCATGAGAAAGGATCCAAACCATTGGATTACGAGGAGATTTGAGTCATTGGATCTGACTCATGTGGATTTTGGAAAACTAGAGATCATAAGAAAAGAGGGGAAACTATTTTTCGAAACCCCGAAACGCAAATTGTTTATTCACGAGGAATTGATCTAGACCGTCGAACCTAGAAAGTTGTGGACCTTTGATCTGAGGCAAATGGGGTTTGGGAGTTTGGACATCGGGAGAAAGGAGGAGAGCTAATCCTCGAAGTTCACGAAGGGTAAAGTTCTATAGTGCTCGAAAGTTGGGGATCCAGGTCATAGCTAGAGGTCACGCCGGTGGAAGTTAAGGGAAGAGCTAGCATGCGCTAGACTCTTGTTTTAGATTTTGGGGATAGAGAGAGTCAAGGGTGACTCATATCGAAACACCTGGTACGCAAAATCCCAAAACGCCTTGTGGATAGGCGCGTGGTCATAGTCGGTGGCCACGTAGGAGAAACTTGTGCCGCTGTGAGTTCTTGCAGGTGAGTTTTTGTGCAAGGCCTGTGGATTTGTTTTATGGAGGTTCTAGTAGGGACTCGAAGAGCTGCTCCATCTCCGAGAATTGAAGATCCATTGACTGGGATGTTAGCAAACCCCACTAAGGTGGGGAAAGTACGTTGAAAGTGATCAGGGAAGGAATAATCATGCACAGTTATAAAATCACATGATTATATTATTTGAATGCATACCACTGGAGGTGGTAAGGGCTGGAGGCCTGTATTAATTCAAATCTTTTCAGCTTTTGAATGCACACACTGACATAGTAAAATGTCATGTTAATTTGGTTATGGGGTAGTAAACAAAGAATTAAGGATAAAAATTGGTTATAGGAATAAATGCCAGTAAGCTAGTCATGTATAAGACCAGGACCTGGTTGGATATGGCAAGGTATGGATATGGAAAGGTTATGAGCCACACAGGTACTAAAAGCTTCCTACTTTTAAATAAAACTTGGGCTACAACCTTTTTTCTAACACTAATGAACACCACATAATTATATTCTTGGTGTAATGTTCGGGTTGAAAAGGAAGGCATCTAATTAATTGGGAAGATAATAGGAAGTGTATGGAGAAGGTGGCAACACATTGGCTAGAATTCCAACTCATGGATGGTGAGATACATGACTGAGATAGAGAGCATTATGTAATTCGATGCAAGGTGCACTGAATAAGAATGCATTGAGAATTGCACTCATGCATAATAAGTGATAGAATTGTATACTAAATGAAATGGTTGAATATGTTTTGTAAGTACATGCATATATATTATTGCATGGAAATAATTATACTAATGGCTGAAATGTTGCTAACCCATGAAGTTGAGAACATTTCAGGAACTGTTAAACATTGCAAAAGGAAATTTACAAGCTAGGTAGTCACATGAATAGAGACTACATAAAATTTTATGTTCAGAAAATTGAAATAATAAACTTACTATTGTTAATTATGAACATGCATATGCATAGAATGACGAGTCATTCTATTTGGTCAAGTTGTTTGGTAATTGTGATTGAATTGCTAGGTGCAGGAAATTCTAAGATCATTGCATCAGATGTTGTACATGTTGAATTATGATGTACATAAAATACTGATAATTTGTTGGCAGTATGCAAGATGAAGTCTTGTAGGAAAATTGTATGCAGTTTGGTGTCTGTGGAAAATCACAAGGATAGTTGCATTCATAATATGGCAATAGCCAAGATGAATCATGAAATAGACTGGCATGTTTTGGGGATAAAAGTTGAATTTCCTTTCGAACTAATTGGAGTTCCTGAATGAATTCTTTTATGTTCTCTCATGATAACTGCATGTGGTTGATGCAGATGAGATGATGTTGAAAAAAGTTAAAATGTTGACTACAAAGAGTATCTGGGGAAGATGTTGCTTGGAAACCTTTGAGGGCAGTAGGAACTCCTTGAGCCATGGTGCTCTAAGACTTATGGTCCAGCCTGTTGCTAAAGCCCAAGGAAAGGGAGATGTAACACCGATGGACTGTGCTTGTGAAGGTGTATACTACCGGGTGGGACAGGCATGTGGGGAATGAGAGACTGTTGGTTGGAGTGCTACTGACATTTGAATCATTGGAGTGCTGCTGAGGTCTGGTACCTTGGCCTAGACCATGTGGATAAGGATTGTGGACCATGGCTATCTTAGGAAGCCATTACCTCGATGGAGTCATAGACCTGCTCAGGGGTGGAAGGTCTTCTCAATCAAAAGATAAGTACAATTCTCTATTTATTGTATGTTGTGTATGTTGTATACAGTTATAATGTTATTAAAATTGTCTGTATATACATATGTATACATTGCATATATGCTTGCATTATCGCATCCATGACTGTACATAATGTGTCTCATATTTCATTACTTAAGAAATATATATACTTGATGCTAATCATGTAATCGATTGGAATGTGATTCAGGTGGAGCAACAAGGTGTCCTGCAAGTGCATCCTGTGCGCATATTGGACAAGAAAATAAAACAGCTCCGAAATTGAGATATTGAGCTTGTAAAGTTCCAGTGGACCTAGTACGGTCCTGAGGACGTGACATGGGAGCATGAGGATGCTATGCAGGCATAATGCCCGCATATTTTTGAAGATTTTAGAAATCTTGTTGATGCTGTGTGAAAGTTGCACCGAGGACAGTGCAAAAATAAGGGGAGGGGATTGTAATACCCCAAGGACTTGCCCCAATTCCATTATGAATTGTAATTATGATTTATAGGTTGGTGAGATAAGTTTATATAAGATGATGGGGTTATGATTTATTAGGCCAAGGAGCCTAATTGTTGAAGGCCAAGGGCCTAATTTTGTACATGTAACTATGCACATTATTAATAAAGATAAACATCTCTATGTGTGGGCCAACCACGATGAATGAGTGATGGGGGACTAAGCTTCCACAAAGCCTGGGTAAGGGATTGGGGGCTGGAAGGTTTGAAAGAGAGGCTAAGTGTTGAGCCTAGGGGCTTAAGTCCTTGGGAATAATATTTTAATATTATTCCAAAAAGCCATGTGAAATATATGTTTTGTCCTAAGTTCTTGGAGAGGAACGCATGTTGATGGAGTGCATGCAGCTTCATGGGTGACATGTGTCAACCCAGGCACACGTAGTTAAAAAAATGCAGAAGTCAGNGGGGGGGGGGGGTGGTTCGGTCATTCTATCATCCTCTGCCTGAGTTCACGGTGATGCCCGTCTGAACCCGTTTTGCCTCCGTGTCTGCATTTGCTTACCAGCACACCGTGAAGGAAACCCTCATGGGAAAATTGTTTGATCTTGCATTTTTCCATCCATCACCTGAGTCGGGGAGTCCATTCTCCATCTTCCCTCTGAATGGGTGAGCGTTCCTGATCGACCTTTGTTGGGTGTTTTATGCTGGATCTTTTACTTGAACCGTGGGAATCTCTACGTGGAATCTCTGTACACCTTATGTATCTATGAAACCAGAGCCATGAGTCTGTCTTTTATTGCTGGTTGGGGAAACCCAAAGTGTCTCGTAATTGCTGAGCCTTGTTATGATGAAGCGTTTGTCTATCATATGTTTGGGAAACCCATGTTTGTTGTTTCAGTTGACTATAGTTTCTGCGTAGGTCTTGGCTAGGTGTGGTCTACTGTTGTTGTGAAGGAGGTGATTGTTGTTGAAGAGGTAGTCTTTCAAGCCTGTGAGAAGTTATTTCTAAGTGAAGGAGTCTGCTGGGAAGTGGTATTCTTCCAGAGAGAGTCCAGCACCAGCTACAGATCTCTAAGACTTCCTGATCCGGCCTGTTTCCGAGACCCAGAGAGGGAGGTGAAGCACTGATGGACTGTGCTTGTGAAGGTGTATACTCCCAAGTAGAAAAGGCATGTGGGGAATGAGAGTTCATGAGTAGTGGGCGTAAGAAGGCATCCTGGGAAGAATCCTTCTGGTTATTCTATGCAGTTTTCCCTGTAACCTCAGCCTAGACTAGGATTCCTTTCCTTGTGTGGAGCTTAGTCCTAGCTTAGGGGTGACCCACTACTGAGCATGATGAGTAGCATGGTCTAAGGCTAGGAGGCTCATGGAAGACCTACACGTGTTTGGTGGAATTACCATGGTTTCAAAGATAAGTATCATCTTATGCTTAATATTATGTTTTGCATGCCTGTGATTCTTATATGTATTATGTATTCTGTTGTGCATATGAATTATTATTAATGTCGGGGATTATTTATGTTCGTAGTAATATTGTGCTTACTCTGAGTTAAATGTGTTTAATATGAATTAAATGCATGTTATTAATTAAGTATGAGAATGATTTTGTTCCACACAGTAACATTTGCTCGGCCAGTGGGATGACGACTAGGGCGTTACAGCCCATTACAGAGTAGATGATCCAAGAGCTCGTTCATAATGAGGCTCAGGCAAAGCAACAAGTTGAGGTAGACCGAGTGAAGCTCGAGGCCTTTGAAGAAGTGCTTCCCAGACCTGAGTGACTCGGGACAAGTCACAGGTGAGTGTTGGGGGCATGTTGACCCTCGACCAAGTTTTTAGGAAATCTTGGTCAGGTTTGACCACATTTTGGACTTCGATGGAGTGATCGAGGAAGGAGCACCCAGGTAGAGCTGAGATCGTGGATCTCACTTATTTTGCGGGATTTTTTGGACCCAGCAAGGGGTTCCTTAGGGATTTTGTAATGGGTTATGGGATGTTGGCTCATGGTTTTACCCATGTTTAGGCCTTATTGTAAAAGTATAAATAAGTAGGAATTTATGATAGGAAAGGGGGCTTAGAAAAGAGATGTAAGAGAATTAGAGAGTGAATTATAAGTAGCTAAGTGCAAGTATTTTTGAGTGCTTTATGCAACATAATGTGTATGTAAGGCTTTGTGCTCAATAAAGGAGTTGGCTCTGTGCCTTGACCTAATATTGGGAAGGAGGATATGGTGCTCAGTGTGCAGATCTCTTGTCCTTTGCGAAGCTTGGCTCTATGTATTGGTGCATAGAAGCAAATAAATGTAAGATGATTGAAGATTAATAAAGAAGACGAAGCAGTTGGTGGACGTAGCCCCACACTTGGGTGAATCACGCATATCTTGTGTCTTTGGTTGTCTTTGTGTAGTGTTATTTATGCTATGAATCTGCTCAATTCTTTGCTTATTATGTTTTTTAGATAGATCTATTGATGCTTAGTGGTTTACTTAGATGAATGAATGCTAGATCTAACTTAGTGCTAAGTGATAAATGATTGAAGTGTTTAACCATTGTTATTACTGCATTGATTTATCTTAGGGTTTGTTCTATGTTGTTATGGACTAATGCATATTATCTTGTAAGTGTTAATAAAATACTCTGCTAAGTGTTGTTATCACAGATCTGTGTCCCAGATTGGTTACAGACATCTGAGTCCTATAACCCCCCTTCTTCTACCTCAGGTGAGACTTTGCCTGCTTCGCAGGTGTTGTCGAAAGGGTCGTTAGTTAGGGTTTTTTTGGTGCGTTGTTGAAGCGTTGAACCCTGGGTCTGCCCCTGTGCAAAAATGAATTTAGCAAACAAAATCTCATGTAAGTCTATAAATACATACCTCTATAACCACTTCTCTGAGTTGATCCATGGATTCTTATTCTAATATCTGGAAAACTTGCACTCCTTCATATCTAACTATCATCCTTTTTCTTCCTTAGTCGGCCTCCACATTCCCCTCAATCACAAATCCTGATCTGGAAAATACAACCATTTGTTTCCACGCAATGAGAAGACCCAGGGCTCAACATGAATTCACCAACAAAACCCCCATATACCGGCCCTTTCAGAATCACCCGCAAGAAGGTGAAGTCTCAACCAAGTTATCTATGAGAACTGTAAGGACCAAGCTTGCATGGCTGTGAAGGGCAGGAAGACCGTTATTATAACCATTACACTTAGCATTTGTTCATTATACCTTGTATCATGTGCACAAAAACATGCAACATATGCATAAAAACAAAATATATATTATGTGTGCACAATAAATAGAACAATCACATGAGAACACGTAGCCACCATGACTTAACATGGTTCACCCAAGATGGGATATGTCAACAATGACCGACTTCTTATTATATTAATCGTAACATTTTGATGCAGGAGCATCTCTCCATGCAGCCAGCCAGCCACGTCAGCACGCATTCAAAGGATGAAGGGAGGCGCAGCCTCATTCATATTAGTATTGAATGTAATTAAATGTTTTAGGCTGGTGAGCCATGAATTCCATGCCTTTGCGCAGGCTATAGATAAGATAGACATTTATTATAGATCGGTTGAGATCTAGTTCTGGATAGTAGACTAGACAGCCCCATTCATTGAAATTAAATAGGGTAGGTGTACCTGGAGGGAAGCGCTGAGAGAACCTCAACGTAAAAGAGATAGGGAGATCTCATTTTTGGAGAGACAAGGTAGAGTAGAGAAGAGCTGATGAGAGCTCGAGAACACCTTGTAAAATATACAGGCATTTTGCCATTATTAATACAGAGCAGTTTTTCCTGCATGATATTCTGTTTATGTGTGTGCCCGTAAGTGTTTTCCTTATGCTGTAATTATATGGCGTTATCATGCCATTTCAGGGAGTTGGTTTGATTTCAGGTTTGAGAGGTCTTTGAGGTTTCATGCTGTGAGAGCGTGACAGAGTGTTGAGACTCTGAATAC
>ML786233.1:40339-58114 GCA_009831015.1 Picea engelmannii | reverse complement strand
AGGGACAGGTGGCACGAGATCCCGAGGAGTCGGGATTCGACACTTCAGCGTTAACGAAGTTGGAGGGAGCACGGAGAGATAGCGAAGTTCCGAGTCGCGACGGGTCCCACGGAGGCTGTGTTGAATATAACACGTGGGATCGGCACTTCGGTACTCGGGGATTTGAAATACAAAAGATCGGCATCGCGAGCAGCGATACCCCGAGGTTGACCATTGACTATCAGGGATCGGGGTTTCGGTGGTTGATTGCACGAGGACAGTGCTGCAAGCCTTGCGATATCGCGAGTCCCGATCTCCCGATACGCGAAGAGGAGATCACCGCGAAGACTGTGGGTAAAGAACTCTCGAGGGAGTTGGAAGAGCATTGAATCTTCGGGCCGCGGAGAAAGAGAAGGTCCTGGTGATAGCAGGGTGGAACCGCGAGGGTTGCCTATCTTGCGTCACATTTATTACAGAATATGTGCACAATGGCCATATATCATGTCTCATGCAAAATGCCCTTATTGTTCTCTCTCTATCACACTTCATTGCTGACTTACTTACCTCTTTCATTATTGCATACATTGTACACTTAGCTCACTCTTACTCTCCTCTCTACTAAGATACCTCTCTATCCGAAAAAACCTTACATATTTTTACAATTACAATAGGGATTATCTCTTTTCGATGGACCAAAATGCCTAACAACTTCCAACTGTCTTCCTTCTTTTGCACTTGCTAATCCCTGAAAGTGTGCCAACTATCTTTCTTTTCTTTGCACATGTTGGGCGATTCCCAAAACTGGTCCCAAAAGTCTCATCCCAACATAATCTTTGTTGAATGTTACTACATTGATAGAATTCCTAAATTCTTTCTATACTCAGAGATGTAAGAATTTCATTGGTGTACAATGAAATATATGGTTTTGAAGTTCCTAAATACAAAGGAATGTTAAGAGCTATATATTTCTGATATACAAAAGTGTGTGTAAAAATAGTACTCAATTTATTTTTTCATGAAACTAAATAAGGAATATAGACCATACCCTTAGCCATACTACCTTATTCACTGGTACACAAGATTGATCTCCTCAAGTGTTGTTCTCAATGTACTATAGAAATAGGACAAATAGATGTTTATTTAAGGTTGGTATTAGGTGCACCCATAGGGCTTCCAATATATCCTAGGGCATGTGGAGTAAAATTTTGTATAGAGTGTTTATCTAATGTGGTACTACTTAAAAGGGTACCAACAAAGTTTACAAGGGTGTCCAACTAGGTGACACAAATTGTATTTTATGTGTGTATTCTTCCCCACCCATAGATTTACCCATCAAATGATAGATATTTTTGTTATTTAAAGACACTGAAACACATCTCTAGCCTATTTTTTTTTTCTAAAGTTTGAGTGCATGTTGGCTCAGGAAAGATATTTGATACCACTTGTAGTGTTCCTTAACTCATAGACTTGAAACACATATGATGTATACACAGGTTATAAGTGCATAAAACTAAATACAAGAGACAAAAAATATGAAATATGCAAAATATACCGTTATATTAATGACTATCATAAGAAATAAATAAATGTTCACTTTCCTCTTAAGGTGGGGTGACCTTTCACTAAGAAAAGCTCCAAATACAACAATACTCCACAAAAAACATTTCATAGCCTCGTATCTCTTTAAAGAGATTCTCAATAAATAAATAAAAACTAAATATTTTTAGTCCTATCATTAATTACTATCAACTACATAGTGGGACTTATTGGATAAAGATGACCATTTTAAATTAAATAGCTATCCAATAATTATCTAACGGGCCTTATTCAAGGAAGATGGTTGCATAGATTAATTGATTAAATCTTAAGTAACCTAATGACCTCGATTATTTTCGGCATGAAATGAGAGTGGGGATATAATAAAGAAATGTATAGAGATATATCACATATCCAACAATATAGCAGAGATATATCAAAGATATAACCATAAACACAATTATATAGTAATACACAATTTCTATTAATGGGGGAAATGTACAAAATTGTAGAAATACAGAGTGAAAGACTCGATAGAATGGTGTCATCTTATCTCCGAGAACAGATGTGAGTGATAATCGCATTCAAAAGAAGATGATTGTAAAAATGATGCTCCAAGGCCTTTTTAACATAAAGAAAATCCAAAACCCTAACCCTAGAAGATGAAAAGCCAACAGTTTTGTGGACCTTGTTTTGGGTAGTTTGGTGTATCAACTTCCCGAGGGCATAACTTTGGAATACAATCTTCATTTTGGGTGTATGATAGCTCATTGGAAAGATATATTCGAGGAGATTAATTTTGGGGGATTAATAAAAAATTTAGTCTATCATTTAGGTGCTCAATAAATAAAAAAGCTCCATTTAGACCCTCAAAATGGCCCTAGAAGTTTATGAACTGAAAACTGCTAAAAATAGTAAATTTCCATAAGATTGTTTTGAGTTAGTTGGAATAGGTGGGTGGCCACCGATATCCACCTAAATCAATCATTTCTCCTTAGGAAACAATGGTCTCCATCGTGTGGAGTGCCCGAAGAGAGACGGGAAATCATTTGTTGAATCTGGATCTTGATGAGTTGCTTGCCTTGCTGGAGAAATTGTGTTGCTTAGCTTGTTGAAGGCTGTAAAGAACCTGTAGCTGGAAGAGTTGGACCTTTTTAACCAATATGGATACATGAGATGACTATGTGCAGAAGGAATCCTTGCACTTTGCTTCAATCTTGTCGACCTACTTCTGCTGGACAAAAGGTTCTTGGACTGAGGCTATAGTGGTTGTAGTGTTCTTTTCTTCACCTTTTGAAAAGACTGTGAAGAAGATGAATTTTGTAGTATGAGATATTACCTTGAGACACTATTTAGGTGACACAATAGTTGGAACTACCTCTTGTATTATATAGAGGTGACCCCTTAGAGTAACAATGACACTAGGGGGTCGAGAATCATAAATAGCATGGTGCTTCCACATATATGGCTGGACCAACAGAACATAATAGAAATATAGTGGGGAAACATCACATAATACCTCATCCTTGAAGGGTTGGATGTCGTATGACAATCGACACTGTTGGTTGACATAGAACTCTCAAACCTAGTGAAGCCACCCAATGTTGTATGGTTGCGAGTGTGGTGTTGTCGACAATCCCAACTGTTTGATGACCTCTGTTGGGATGCGTTTCTTCTCTCTTTCGCTATAAACAATAAAATGCAGCAAGGTTCCCTTCAACCACATCTGTGAATGAAAAAATAGATCCCCCTCTTAAGGATTTGTTGGTTCTTCTAGTTGAATTGTTGCGGTCATGACAGTAGGAGTGGGGTCTACATCGATGATCTACCTTTTCCCATTTTTTTCTGAATCATATTCCAAACTAGGGTTCGACTCCTGGTATTTGATCTTGGCCACCAATGAATGTTTTGAGTGACAATCATCAATGTTGTGCCAGGGGATTTTGTGGAAATCATACCACTTTCCAGTTTCCTTCTTCGTCTTTCCATTACTCTTCCTTTCTTGTGGCTTGGGATGGTTTTCTAGAGGCTATTTGTTAGGGTTGTCTTTATGATGCTTTGGTTGTTGTGGATTTGCAGACCCGAACTCACGTTTGTTTCGATGCCTAAATTTCTGCTCAATTTTGATAGCATATCGATAGGTATCTCCCAGTGATGAGATGTCCAGGAAATCCATTTCGGTTTGGATGTAACTATGCAGAGCCCCGCAGTATTTCAGAACCAGATTTCGCTCGGAATATTTGATACCCAACTTGGTGTGCAAGGTATGCAATGTATTTTTTAACTTTGGCACTATTTTTCCCCTCTCTTTCCACACTGTGGTTCATCTCATGTATTGGTTGTCATAGTTACCAAAAGAGTAATAATGCTCCTTGACTACATCCACAAAAAAATCGCAAGTGGGCTCAGCCCCATATATTCCGTACTCCTCTGTGGAAATTTCTCCCAGTAAGTTTCCCACCAATGTTTGACATGGGGGAGAATCTTAAGGAGTTTGAAGATGATCTTTTCTCTGTCGGAAAATTTGTGAATGAAGAAATAACCTTCTAGCATATTTAACCATTTTTCTAGGGAATCCACATCTATTTAACTTTCAAATATGAGAATATCAAAATTTAATTGTACCTTGAAAGGAGAGGTTATACCAAAGTGGTGTTTTAATTAATAAGTGTATGCTTTTATCGATAGGAATTGAAGGATGTGGGAAAACTTCTCCATCATTTCATCCCTCTTTCGCGTGAGAGCTTGCTCAAGAAATAGATTGATAGAATATTTTTCTTCGTCGTTTTTATTTTCTTCTGCAATGGAGGATTTCTTGGGCGTGCAAGAGTAATTTTCCTCAACAGAGACAATATCGAGACCCAACTTTCTCTACTTGGACCTCATCGGGGACATGCACTAAAAACGATCAAGAACAACCTACTTTGATACCACTGATCCAGATTATTTTCGACACAAAATGAGAGAGGATATATATATATATATATATATATCAAAGATATGACCATCAACACATAGATACAGTAATACACAATTTCTATTAATGAGCGAAATGTACAAAATTGTATAAATACAGACTGAAAGACTTGCTAGAATGGTGACAGATTGTCTCAGAGAAGAGATGTGATGGCTACTCGCATTTGTAAGAAGACGGTTGTTACAATGAAGCTCCAAAGTCATTTTTAACATAAATAAAATCCAAAACCCTAACCCCGGAAGATGAAAATCCAACATTTTTGTGGACCCTGTTTTGGGTAGTTTAGTGTATCAACTTCCTAGGGGTGTAACTTTGGCATACGATCTTCGTTTGGGGTGCACGGTAGCTTGTTGGAAAGGTATCATTGAGGATATTCATTTTGGGGGCTCAATCAGAGCCTTTGGATATCATTGAAGTTCTATATCCCTAAAAAACTTCATTTAGGCCCTCAAAATGGCCCCGGAAGTTTAGAAACCGAAAAATTGCTAAAAATAGTAAATTGCCAGAAGATTGTTTTGAGCTAGTTGGAATAGGTGGGTGGCCACTGATATCCACCTGAATCACCTAAATTGGAGAGGTTAGGGTAAGATCCTAACATGTTTTCATGTATGTACGTGAGTAATGTTGACACACCGATTCATAAAAAATATTAAATAATTAATAACTAAATAAAAAATAAACTACGTGATGATTGCATTACAAGCATTTTTCAATCTGTTGTCATTCTGTCTACCAAGGATTTTGCATAACCTAAATCCATATTAATTACTTTCTTTACACATTCTTTCATGAAGAAGAAGATAAATTAAAGGAAACATACATACCATTTTTCCATATAGAAGTTGAGGGATATGGATCTCTTGTCCATGCTAAATACACGCATATTTAGTTGACACCATGGATAAATTACACAACAAGGTGTTTCTTCAACATTTCATTTTAGGGTGGGTTGACATGGGTGTCATCCACTCACTATTGGGAAGGATATGATGGGTTGATACACTAATCATGAAATATTTAATACATCTAAATTCTCTCCATATTACTACATGATTGAACTTTGATTCTCAATAGCAATTATATTTATTACTTTTCTAATGTTGTAATTATTAATGTTTTAATGCAACTCATATTGTATGATTAAGTTCATTGTTAGTGGAGATCTATGAATTCAAGATTTCTCAACGCTTTCGAAAATTTGATTAAATATCTATTTAATACTCTTCCCATCTGTTCAACATTTATATTTTCAATTTCACTCTTCTTCTCGCTTAAGCATAATATGCAAACAAATTTATGGATTTGCATGGTTTTTTATTAATACGACTTATAATTTTATTTTTACTTATTTTTAAGAGAAACAATTAAAATGATATTATATAAAAGATGCTACAACAAAGTTAACACAACCAATTTTCACAAAAATCCAAAAAGGAAGAGAAGTCTCATATACAATGAAAGAAACGTCCTTCTTCTCTTGTTCTTTGATAGCATACTTTTGGTCGGAAATTCTAAACTGCCGCCAAGTAGATATCCTAACATAGGAATTCATAAAAAAAAAAAACAACTTTATTGAGCATAGAACCTGAATTTAATGGATTTTTAACTCAGTGTCCACCTCCTGCTAATTTTCGTCCACACTGCCTTGGTCCGATTGAAAGTGCATTTTTGATTCACTTCAATGGATACTCGTGAGCCCATTGACTAAGCTGGCACTTGTTTTTGGATGATTTCCTTATGCTTGTTGGGATTCCCAAATTTCTCATCGATGTACTTGTAGCTAGCGAGAATGTCGATTTACTTCTTTCATGAGTATCATCGTTTCCTTATTACATTTCTACTCATTATCTTGCATCTCCTGCTCCAATTGAGTGTGGGATTCACAAAGAGTTGCAATTTATTGGTGTTGATTTCTTATACATTCTTTCATCTTTGCTAATTCGCATGAATTGCAATGACACAGAGGATGGTTGTGCCTCCACATGTTCGCCAGCTCTTTGAAATATGCCAAGCGACCATTGTTTCTTGAAAGGGTAAAGGTGTACCACCAAATCCAAAGAAGGTAGAAAGGAGAAAGGAGAGAAACCATAGTGCCAAGGGATGAGGCATAATGGAACTAGAAAAAACGCAACGACAAAGATAATGTTGAGTCTGTGTGTAACCATGAACGTCCATACAAGGGAGTAGGGGGAATGGTACATAGGAGACAACATGGCGAATGCGCGAGAAGAAATCCCAAATGCAGGCAAGAGGACTGCCATGAACCAAATTAATACTTGCACGCATCTAGAAGGATGCATGTGCCATATGGTGGGTTCATCTGACTTGTTGAGGTGGGAGAGAGTGAGGTGTCGAACTTGAGACGCCATCATGAGTGGCGATGAAAACCAAGTCAATTCAAGCCATATTTTTAAAATACATTGCATTTTCTCAAGGAAGGGGTTAAGAAATTATTTCTCCATTCCTTTTTAGTTCTCCCAACTCTAAATGTTTGGATCCTTTGGAGAGAGAGTCAGCGACATTATTTTGTTGTAGAAGAATATGATAATAGTTAACATGAAATTTATTTTCCTCATAGGAAATTCGTTGATAGATTCATTGTAGGATGGGATGCTTACTAAAACTTAGTCTTTAGAGTCGTTTGATTACCATTTTAGAATCACATATTATTGTAATTTATGTTTCTGGGATTTTTCTAATGCGTTTGAGTCCAAATTCCAAAGTTTATGCTTGGTTATTTGACCCAGGTGGATATCGGTGGTCACCCACCTATTCCATCTCGTTCAACACAATTTTTAGAAACTTACTATTTTTAGCAGTTTTTTCGGGTTCCAAGCTTATGGGGTCATTTTGAGGGCCTAAACGATGTTTTTTCATGATCGGGCACCTCAATGATAGCCAAAGACTTCGATTGAGCCCCCTAAATGAATCTCCTCGTTGATACCTTTCCAATGAGCTACCGTGCACCCCAAAATGAGATCATATGCCAGAGTTACACCACTGGGAAGTTGATACACCAAACTACCCAAAACGGGGTCCACAAAAATGTTGGTTTTTCATCTTCTGAGGTTAGGGTTTTCGATTTTATTTATGTTAGAAAGGCCTTTGAAGCCTCATTGTAACATTATCTTCTTGTAAATGTGAGTAGCCATCATCACATCTCTTCTCAGAGATAAGCTTCCGCTTCCACCATTCTTGCGAGTCTTTCACTCTGTATTTCTACAATTTTGTACACTTCGCTCATTAATATAAATTGTGTATTATTGTATGTTTGTGTTTCTGGTTATATCTATGATATATCTCTATTATATTATTGATATATCTCTATACATTTCTTTGTTATATCTCTGCTCTCATTTTGTGCCAAAAATAATCTGGATTATTATTGAACGTTTTTCCCAATCCCCATTCATATTTTGTCAATTTGTTTCCATCTGGATCATAAATGATCCCCCCACTTGCCGCCCCTAGTACAACTTATAATTTTCACTAATTTATGCGTTCTATTCATAATTGAAATTATGAAATTTAGTATGGATATGGAGTTGATACACTAGAACCTATTAATTTTTACTAATTTACCTTATCTATGTTGAAAACTTGCAATGCATTTATATTTATAGATTATACCAGCTTAGATCCATCACAACACACAATTTATGAAGTGTTGAGAGGTATATGATTCTTCAAGGTGTAAACCTCTTTTAGAGTGTAAAACCTAAAGAAAGGTTTTCATCTCAAGGGATTTGATCTCTTCGACACTTGATAAATTCAAAGTTAAGATGGATCGAAGCTGGTATAAAATTATGGTGAACTATAGTGGGCAATGAGCTTTTGTTCAAATGTGGAATTCATTTTCTTGTTCTTGTGTGCGCATGGTCACATTGAAGACATTGTAAGGAAAAATGTAGCATGATGAACTACTCAATTCTGAAATTTTGTAAGTTAAAAGGTCAAATAATAATAACGTGTTTTGTGAACTATTAATTTTTGGAATTCTTTTAACAATCAAGGATTAAAAAAAATAAAGGCCTTTCCTCCTTTAAGTTGTGTCTTAAATTCTTCTTCACAGGTAGATAGGAAATGCTTATGTAATTATATATTTTCATAAAAATTGTAAATTGTAAAAGTAAGGGAGAGACACTAATGGTGGGGGTAGGAGCCCATAATGGAAATATGAGTAGTCCAAGCCAATCTCAATCTTAAATGAATTTAAACATATATATTGAAAAACTAATTTATATAAGAATTTTTATATAAAAATCATCATAAAAAAATATTAATATTTAAACAATATTTACATGTTTTTAAAATAGTATCATAATTTATTTTTTTTAACATTTTTATATAAAATTAATATTTTTAATTTTAAATAACATATTAAAATTTAAAACATATCCATTTCATAACAAATTCTAATTAATATTTCCAAATTTCACACCTCACAGCAAAAAAAATATCTCAAAACAAAAGGACAAAAAAATACCAATATATATGTGATAAAACCTAAAAAATCAAGTCAGAGAAGTTTAATACATCTATATAAAAATTGAACAAAATGATACATAGAATTAAGAACTAAAAGACAAAAAGGGTTGTTTTGGTCTCCGTATCCTTTTAACAGCATTGACTCGCTGTTTCTTAGACGGGAAAGACTTTCATTACCACTTTGAGATACCCTAAAATTTTATATTTTAAAAAGTGTTATTTAAGAGTGTTTTTTTTTTTAATTCGGAAACATACTGGATGAAATTGTAATTATATATTATTGAAAAAAATTTAGGACACATAGATTATATTGACTTAGTCATTCAAATGTACAGATTCAATATTTTATAGAATAATTTCAAACAAAATTAAACAACCATTTAAATCTATATATCTAACACTTTTTAACAAAATAATTTAGACCAAAATTAAACAGAAAAAAATTGGAAGAAAATAAAAAAGGTGAACTGATATTGATAAAAAAGGGGCAGTATCTGATATGAACAACACCCCAATAAAACTTTTACAGCTCTCATTTTTTTTCCCTCCAAATATGGATATCGACATAAAAAGAAGCAATAGTCTAAACGTTCTACCTATTGGAGGTTTTTTGACAACTCTTTTCCTTTTGAGTTTGTCTGAAATGCAGTGATGAATGGTTGGATCTGCAGATTTGAGTGATTTTGTCATCAAACTAAATCCATTTATGCATTCAGAAATACAATTTAAACAACAGAAAGTAGTGATTTTGTCCAAATTTACATGACAGAATTCTAGCCAAAAAACCCCAAAGATAAAACTTTTACCCAATGCCTAAAAAAAAGTTATTCAAATACCATTTCTATTTGAATTATGGATTTGTGGATTACCTTTCAAAAATAATTATACCGAGAACATTTGTTAAGAAACCTTGTTAAGAGACCAGTAACAGATCATTTAGATGGAGTAATTCCCCCCCCCCCAAAAAAAATAAAATTGATAAGCCCACCCAAATTGCAACCAATAACTATCCTCACTGTTGAAATAAGTTATATAGTTTTTACACCCTTCCACGAAAACAATTAAAACACTTAAATTTCCCCCTGCGGCGTCGCGACTCGGAAATAAGTAGACCTTTTTGAAGTATTGAAAAGTCTGTCTCCATGTCTTTGAAGACTTTATCAAACTTGGCGTTCCATTGTTTAATTTCTCTAGCGAGTCTGAAGTTCCAGAGACACCGTTTCTGTGATCGACGAATAAGGTATTTGGCTTTATTCAATATCTTTCGCAGTTCTTGCAACCAATATTCAATGGTTTTCGGCAGCGTTCTCTGATCTTTGAAGAACTCAATCATATCATTTAACAGATTCTTCAAACGGTTGAATTTATCGATCAACTCCTTATGGTTTTCTTCCAGCGTCATAAACTCGTTTATGATTTCGTCTATGATTTTAAAGAGTGGAATAATTAAACTGCTGGCTACGTTGACTGCCACTTGGGATCCAATCGCACTTGCCGCAATTCCCATGGTTTTTTCGATATTTCTGCTGACAAATATATGAAAACCATAGTTATCATATACGAATGCAATTCGTAAAAAGAGATATTGACAACATTCACTTAAAAAAATTACGAAATTATATCTCACTAGTAAGCAGAGCACTTATTTTCAAATGCTTTTCAAAGCTCCAACTACAACTAGGGCAGGCACTGGCAAGCTTCTGAACAATCACACAAAAATCGCACAAAAATCGTTTTGGTTATGGAATTAACTTTTTCAATTAATGAAAGATGAGTAGCTTTTTTTTTTTTTTTAACAGAAAAGTTTTTATTTTTACAAACTAATTCTATATAGCTTGAGTAGATCTAATGGTTAAAAACATGTTTTTTTTTCATAAAAAATCATCAATTCAAATCCAAAGGAAATAAGATATATATACCTCAATAATATATATACAAAGAAGAAAGTCTTACAATATATATCTTATTAATATGAAAAAACAAGCAGAGTACTTTTTCTTCAAAGCTCTAACTGCGCCTGCCCCAGGCACTGCTATGCTCCTCGCACCTCAATTAATTCCTACGAACACTCACATGAAAATGATTTTGGTGTGGGATTGATCTCTCCAAATAATGAAAGATGAAGGGGTATTTTTAAGGGAAAGATTTTTCTTTTAAATCCCAAAAGCATTTATTTTTGGTATAGTGGCTTTTTGTGAATATCTTAATTCCATATTGCTACTTCATGCTCATTGAAATTTAGATTCGGTGAATGATAAGTCGAAAATTTAGATGAATACTTGACTGAATTTGAAAAACATTTATTTTTGACATACTGGGTTTTTGTGAATATCCTAATTCCATATTGCTACTTCATGCTCATTGAAATTTAGATTCAGTGAATGATAATTCGAATCTTTAGATCAATACTTGATTGAATTGAAAAACATTTATTGTTGGCATACTAGGTTTTTGTGAATATCCTAGTTCGATATTACTACTTCATGCTTAGTGAATGATAACTCGAATCTTTAAACGAATATTTGACTGAATTGAAATCATAGAAGAAAAGCCAATTCCGCAAAATTCTGCTACTAGCATTAAAACTAAGAAAAAGAAAAACGAGATTTTTCTTTTCAGAGAATGAAGGCTCTAAATAAGAAAGAGTGAGAGGTAGCAAGGAAATACCAGGCTGTATGGGCTCAGATCCTGGAATTGAAGGTTCTGATCAGTGGCTCCGATGCTCTTGTCCGTGATGAAATTTCAACACGGGCAATAATTCAGAATCACGGTTTTCATTCTCCTAAAAAGAAAGAAAGAAAATTTCTTTTTGCAGGGAATGAAGGCTCTGAGCAGGAGTGAAAGGTAGAAAGCAAATATTCATAAGCTCAGATTCTGGAATTGAGAGGTAGAGGTAGGTAGGTTCTATAAGCTCAGATTTTGGAATTGAAGGTTACAATCAGTGGTTCCGATGCTCTTGTCCGTGCTGAAATTTCAACACCGGCAAGAAACTCAGAGTGACAGTATTCATTCTCCTCCAACCTTCATTCGCCGTGTTGAAATTTCAACACCAGCAAGAACGTCAGAGTCACGGCGTTGACGACAATGTCATTGAAATCAAAAGAACGTCAGAGTCACGGCGTTGACGACAATGTCATTGAAATCAAACGTGGGGCGCTTAGGAACGAGTTATAGGAGGAAGCGATGACTTGGTCTATACTAAAGTCAAGACGATGGGTTCGGGGCTAATTCCTTTCGACAAGGACAACGAACTAGATTTTAACACAACAGTGAATGAAGGCAATAAGGTTGTGTTTGGGTTGAAAATTGAAATGCAATATGTTTACAGTAAATTCTTATTTGGATTGCAGATTTCGTCCATTTAATAATGATAATGTACAATAATTTCACAATTTTTTTTTATTTTAATTATAAATTTCGTTTATCTAAGGTTAATGAACAATAGTCTGATAAGAAATCCAGATTTCATCCATCCAACCATAATATACAAAAGTCCTACGCTCATAAAAATAGACAAACCGTGTGGGATCTATTTGTCCTTCTAAGAAAATAGCGATGAAGGGACAGGAGAAAGTTCAAAGTTGGTCTCTTCAAACTAATTATCGCCATGATAAGTCGAGTAAACTTGTCCAATGGCGTGTGGAATTTATGGCAATGGATGGACAGGAAAATCCACAACGTAAGTGCCTCTTCGAAAAAAAGTTAAGCAAACTTATCCTATTGGCTGATACATCTGCAGTCATTTGCACTGCAATTCCTTGCCGTTTATTCAGGCTCACCCTCGTTCAAGAGTTAACGATCCGCATACGCAGACTGTACCATTTTTATTCTCAGCCATTGCGCAGGATGAACCATTTTTATGGTGACGATTTGTTTATGCAGAAACTCAAAGGACAAGGAAATCAGGCACTCATCACGTATGGGGTTGTTATTGTGAGATGTATTTTATTTAAGTATAGGATTTTTTTAGTGTGTGAGAGGACAACCCCTTAGCCTCTGTTCAAGATCAATTGAAAATTTAAGTTGCAGATTTTAATGGAAGGGTGCAATGTTTAGTCAATTTCTTGTGGACATGAAGCTAAATCAACAACCCCTTAGCCTTTGTTCAAGATCAAAAGAGAAGAGAAAATAAGACACATGTTTTTTTAAGAATGTGTATTTCCCATTTAAGGGAGTGCAAAATGTCCCAAGAAACATCATAGGTACTTAAAAGTTTGTATGAAATTATCAATACAAATCTGGTATTGTTTTCAAAAAGCAAGCTTCTCTCAATAAAAATGGAAAAAAATGAAAATATTAGTAATTTTCTATCTAGAATTAAATAACTGAAGTAAACTTGGTGATATTGGTGAGAAGATATCAAGCATTGATCTCGGGTTATTGTTATGTTGAATGGTATGTTACATGAATATCAGGTAGTCTTGTCGTAAGAGATAAATCACCTTCGTTCGAATCTTGTTGCAAGAGATAAAGCATCTTCGTTTGATGATTATACACGGATTATATTAAAATAAGAGGATTAGATGAAAAATCTTAACAATAATTTTTAGAGTTTAGATTCCGCGTTGATGGCCAAAGCCACAAATCCATACAAAGAAAAGCCATGGGAAATGAAAGTTGCACACAAGTCTAATGTAAAACTACATCAAGGTGATGCATCACCAAGGATAGATACATGTGTGAAGAAGAATAATGCATCTTACTATTGTGGTAATTTAGGACAATATACTAAGGATTGTAGGAAAAACTAGTGATCCGTATTTACAAGCGGAACAAAATGAGACCGGAGATATAACACAGAAATATACACAGATATTGCAAGAGATCCAACAACATAAAAGAGATATATCGGATATATAGTTCAAGAAGCACAAATATATAGTAATACACAATTTTTATTAGTGAGCGAAATGTACAAAACTATAGAAATATAGAGTGAAAGACTCTATACAATGATGACAACTTATCTCTGAGAAGAGCTGTGATGACTACTCGCATTCACAAGAAGATAGATTACAATGAGGCTCTAAAGGTTTTTTTAATATAAAGAAAATTCAAAATCCTAACCCTGAAAGATGAAAACCCAACAGTTTTGTGGACCCCATTTTGGGTATTTTGGTTTAGCAACTTCCCGGGGGCATAACTTTGGCATACAATCTCTGTTTGGGGTGCACGATAGCTCATTGTGAAGGTATCGTTGAGGAGATTCATTTTGTTTGATCAATTAAAGCCTTCAATTATCATTAACGTGTTCGATACTAAAAAAAATTCATTTAGGCCCTCAAAATGGCCTTAGATGTTTAGGAACGGAAAAACTGCTAAAAATAGTAAATTGCCAGAACACTGTTTTGAGCCAGTTGGAATAGGTGGGTGGCCACCGATATCCACCTGGATCAATCCTCCCTCCTTAGGAAGCAATGGTCTCCATTGCGTTGAGTTCCCAGGGAGAGGGAAAAACATTTGTTGAATATGCACTCTTAATGAGTTGTTTGCCTTCCTGAAGAAGTTGTGTTGCTTAGCTTGCTGAAGGTTTTCACGAACCTGTGGCTGGACGGGTTGGACCTTTATAACCAGTCTGGCTACATGAGATGACCATGTGCAGAAGGTGCTTGGATTGATGTTGTAGTGGTTTCGGTGCTCTTTTGTTCACCTTTTGAACATACTATGAAGAAGATGAATTTTGTATTATGAGATACTACATTGTGACACTTTTCAGGTGGGATAATAGTTGGAACTTCCTCTGGTATCTTGTAGAGGTGACCCCCTAAAGTAACAATGACACTACGGGGTCGAGACTAATAAATAGCATGGCACTTCCACATATATGGCTATCCCAAAAGAACATCACAGATATCCAGTGGGGAAACATCACATAATACCTCATCCTTGAAGGGTTGGATGCCATATGACAATTGACACTATTGGCTGACATGGAGATCTCGTCCCTGGTGAAGCCACCCAATGTTATATGGATGAGATGAAGTTCTTCTGGCTTCCACTATCAAAAATGAAATGCAATAGGGTCCCCTTCACCCACATCTGTGAATGGAAAATGTGCTCTCCCTCTTCAAGATATGTTGGTTCCTTTGGATGAATTGTTGCAGTCGTGACAGTAGCAGTGGGGTCTGTGTCGATGATCTGTCTTCTCCCATTATTTCTTAAATCATACTTCGAATCATCGTTAGAATCCTTGTCCTTGATCTCGGCCACTAACGACTTTTTCAAGTGACATTCATGAGTGTTGTGCTAGGGGATTTTGTTGAAATCCCACCACTTTCTAGTCTCTTTCTTCATCTTTACATGACTCTTATTTTCTTATAGATTCGACTGGTTTTCAGGAGGTTGTTTGTTGGGGTTGTATTTATCATACTTTGGTTGTTGTAGATTTGCATACCTAAACTCCCATTTGTTCTGGTGATTAAATTTTTTCTCGATTTTAACAACATATCGATAAGCAACATCGAGTGATGAGATGTCCAGAAAATCCATTTCAGTTTGGACGTATCTATGTAGAGCCCCACGATATTTCAAAACCAAATGTTGCTCGAAGTATTTGATACTTAGCTTGGTGTGTAAGGTATGGAAGGTATTGGTGAACTCTGACACTGCTTGGCCCCTCTCTTGCTGCAATGTGGTCCATCTCATGTACTGGTTGTCATATTTTCTAATCGTGTAATTGTTACACATTATTTTCGTCATCCCTATGATCGTTAATGATGTAAACCTATCTGTTGCCTTCAGAGGGGTCAGTGGCCTGAGTTCCTAAAGAGAGAAGGGAGAAGAACTTCTCCTGAGAAAAGAAGTTGGTTTTTCCTATGTAAAAACCTTATAAAAAGGAATTTCGCAGGTTGCTATATAGGCAAGGTGAGAGAATGATCCATTCTCATAGGTTGCACTATAGCTAGGGTGCGAGGTGTTCGCAGATTTCTCTATAACTAGGGTGCGAGAATGCCTGCACGTGGGAAAAATGAGCGTTTTCTCGAATATTCTAGAAGGAGAAACTTCTATGGTGATGTGGCATCCGAATGGTTTGGATCTTACTCTCTTTCATGATTTAGTGGGATCATCCTAACCTCCTCACCTTATCCTCTTCAACTTATAAAAGGAGAGGAACTCTCATGGAGAAAGTTATCTTTTGTGAGATTAGGTTAGCTTTTGTTGGTTCTTGAGCTTGTTAGCTTTGGCTTGGTTGGAGTGGCTTTGAGATTTTCTTTGTCAAGATAGATTGTGAGTAGCTATCAGATCTATGGTTTCAGAATCCTTGGAGCAAGAAGTGTGTGGGGAACGAAGGACAGTTGGAAGGGACTTTACGACATCAAGGCCATGGTTGTAATCTCTCTTTCACATTTAATATGATACAGTAATATGATTCTTTCCCATAAATCTAATCCCACTTTATTGTATAACTCCTTGATTATATACATAGATTCACTATTGAATAGACTGTGCTTTCTTCTCCCCACTTGGCTTGTATTGTTTTGGTCTTGACTGTACAAGAGCATTGGAGAGAAGCGGGAGCAACAAAGACCAAAGGAAGTGATTATAAGGTATGTAACTTGTTCTTCCTTCCTAGTTCATTCAATGGTTAAAATCTAGGGAAAGAGTCATGCTCTGTTTTTATTTGTTCTAGATCCAGGTGGATCTAGGGAGATTGGTTTGTGTCCGCACTTACGGATTTATCCAATATCAAAATTGGCGACTCCGTTGGGGACCAATTGTTTCCTAGTTAGTCTAGTTTCCCTTGCTTTGATTGCTTGTTTTCTGGTCTCTGAGTCTGTGGGAGATCCATCCAGAGTCTCTGGATCTGAAAGTTCACTCAAAATTTTTGTCCTTTTTCCAAATTTTGCGTTTACAGACATTCTCGCACTGTACCCTTTAGTGGCCTACGAGAATCATCTGAGTTCGCACCCTACTGTGTAATCCAGTGCGAGGTGTTCGCACCCTACCTATGTCTAGCCTGCGAACTTCACTAATGTTCACACTGCACCCTATAGCTAGGCTGCGAACCCATTTGAAATTTGTGTTTGGAATTAGAATATCTTATTTTTTGATGCCCAATTTTGCTTTGATCAGCTGGATTAAACTTTTGGTATATTGATCTGTTTACAGTCTGCTTGACATTCTTTGAGTTGCTTATAGCCATCTTTTCTTTGTTTGGTTTTGAAGGATTAGTCTCTTGCTTTGAGTGTCTTTCAATTATAAAGCATGTGTTTTCTTTAGAATTGTTTAGGGAAAGATCAGATTTCTTCTGAATAGTTCGTTTTAAAAGAGAATTTTTAGTTTGGGTTTCTTTGTTTTAAGAAAGTTCATTATTGATTTTAGTGAAATTTTTGAAACAAAAAGATTTAATTTCTTGCTTTATATTAGATTGGGGGCATCCTTGCATTTGAAGTAGCGGAATTGCATTGGTGTACAATACATTTTTCTCATTTCTTGAGAATATTGATATTGATGAGTTTAATGGACTTTGGGACATGTGCATATGGGAATGATAAATGTTTTCTCCTTCTCGTAGCATAGCTTTCATCGAAATGAAATGATTGCATCTTCATATCTTTGCATAATTTTCGAGTCGGTCAAAACACCATATTGTCCACGCCATCTTCCTTTTGAGTAACAACAGCCATAAAATAAAGCACTTATAAAAATTGGTTAGACATTTTTATCTTTTCTGGTAGCAAACCTACATTATATTAGTTGTAGGGCTTTGGAATAGGTGTGAAAGATAACTTTCCAAAGCTGCAAACAAACATAGTATCTTGTGATAGGGAGAGTTAAATCCACTTACTACATTT
>ML786233.1:0-35162 GCA_009831015.1 Picea engelmannii | reverse complement strand
CAGTGTACTGTTGCATAGATCCACATTGTATGTCTGGTGGCTATGTTCAAATTTGAGTCTTTAACACATAGATCCACAATGTATTTTTGGTGGCTATGTTCAGATTTGATTCATATTGACATGGATCCACAGTGTATGCTTGGTGGCCATGACCTGTCTTACTTGACATGGATATTCGCATGTCGGCATTTATTCTTTGAGTCATTTGTATTCTGAGTATGGGAATGCCTACCTCAGTGATGATATATTATTGTACTGTATTTCCTTGTTTGTTGGCAGGTTTCCGACGGACTGTTCCTTGTTCCCTGCACACACTCGACAAAGTATTTCAGCTATCACTCTGTTCTAACTTCATACTTTGGGGGGTTCTCTATTACACATTATTTTCGTCATCCCTATGATTGTTAATTATGTAAACCTATATGTTTCCTTCAGAGGCGTCAGTAGCCCGAGTTCCTAAAGAGAGAAGGGAGAAGAACTTCTCCTGAGAAAAGAAGTTGGTTTTTCCTATGTAAAAACCTTATAAAAAAGGAAGTTCGCAGGTTGCTATATAGGTAGGGTGCGAGAATGACCCATTCTTGTAGGTTTCACTATAGCTAGGGTGCAAGGTGTTCGCAGATTGCTCTATAGCTAGGGTGCGAGAATGCCTACACGTGGGAAAAATGAGCATTTTCTCGAATCTTCTAGAAGGAGAAACTTCTATGGTGAGGTGGCATCCGAATGGTTTGGATCTTACTCACTTTCATGATTTAGTGGGATCATCCTAACCTCCTCACCTTATCCTCTTCAACTTATAAAAGGAGAGGAATTCTCATGGAGAAAGTTAGCTTTTATGAGCTTGGGTTAGCTTTTGTTGGTTCTTGAGCTTGTTAGCTTTGGCTTGGTTGGAGTGGCTTTGAGATTTGCTTTGTCAAGATAGATTGTGAGTAGCTATCAGATCTATGGTTTCAGAATCCTTGGAGCAAGAAGTGTGTGGGGAATGAAGGACGGTTGGAAGGGACCTTACGACATCAAGGCCATGGTTGTAATCTCTCTTTCACATTTAATATGATACAATAATATGATTCTTTCCCATAAAGCTAATCCCACTTTATTGTATAACTCCTTGATCATATACATAGATTCACTATTGAATAGATTGTGCTTTCTTCACCCCACTTGGTTCGTATTATTTTGGTCTTGACTATACGAGACCATTCGAGCAAAGCGGGAGCAACAAAGACCAAAGGAAGCGATTATAAGGTATGTAACTTGTTCTTCCTTCCTAGTTCATTCAATGGTTAAAATCTAGGGAAAGATTCATGTTCTGTTTTTTTTTGTTCTAGATCCAGGTGGATCTAGGGATATCGGTTTGTGTCCGCACTTACGGATTTATCTAATAACATTAATACTGTTCCTTGACTGCATCCACAAAAAAATACCAAGTGAGCTTGACCCCATATATTCTAGACTCCTCTGTGAAAATTTTCTCCTAGTAAGATTCCCACCAATGTTTGACATGGGGGAGATATTTAAGGAGTGAAAAGGTGATATTCTCCCCGTCTAAAAAATTGTGACTAGAGTAATAACCTTCTAGGAGGTTTAACCATTTTTCTAGGGCATCTTCATATATATGTTCTTCAAATACGAGAATATCAAAATTAAATTGTACCTTGAAAGATGAGGTTCCTCCAAAGTGGTCACTTGATGCATACGCATTGGTTGTTATCAACACGAGTTGAAGGATTTGGTAAAAATTCTCCATCATTTCGTCCCTCTGTCACGTGAGAGATTTCTCAAGCAATAGATTAATAGAATCGCCTGCTTGGTTGTTTTTCTTTCCTTTCAACAT
Source organism: Picea engelmannii (assembly GCA_009831015.1). Lineage (NCBI taxonomy): Eukaryota > Viridiplantae > Streptophyta > Pinopsida > Pinales > Pinaceae > Picea > Picea engelmannii. Next base: position 33,331 of record ML786233.1, on the reverse strand, counting down.
GGAGGGTTTCTTGGGCGCATGAGAGAGATTTTCCTTAAGAGAGACAATCTTGAGACCCAACTTGTTATACTCAGACCTTGTCGGGGACATGCACTAAAAAAAAGATCAAGAACAACCTACTCTGATACCACTGATCCAGATTTATGAGTGGAACAAAATGAGAGCGGAGATATAACACAAAAATATATAGAGATATTGCAAGAGAGCCAATAAATTAACATAGATATATCAGATATATAACAAGAGGAATAGATATACAATAATACATAATTTCTATTAATGCGTGAAATGTATAAAATTGTAGAAATACATAGTGAAAGACTCAATAGAATGGTGGTAGCTTATCTCTGAGAAGAGATGTGTCAGCTACTCATATTCGCAAGAAGATGGATTACAATGAGTCTCTAAAAGTATTTTTAACATAAAGAAAATTCAAAACCCTAACCCCAGAAGACGAAAAACGAACAGTATTGGGGACCCCATTTTGGGTAGTTTGATGTATCAACTTCCCGGGGCATAACTTTGGCATACGATCTTCGTTTTGGGTGCATGATAGCTCGTTGGAAAGGTGTCATCGAGGAGATTCATTTTGGGGGCTCAATGAGAACCTTTAGTTATGATTAAGGTTCTTAATCCTGAAAAAACTTCATTTAGGACCTCAAAATGGCCTTGGAAGTTTAGGAACCGAAAAACTACTAAAATAGTAAATTTCCAAAAAATAGTTTTGGGCCAGTTGGAATAGGTGGATGACCACCGATATCCACCTAGATAAACTAGTTTCATGAGTCCAAATATAGAAGATATGGAGATAATTTTGTTGATATATAAACAACATGAAGTGGTGATAATCCATGTGGATATCGGTGGCCACCCACCTATTCCAACTCCCTCAAAACAGTTTTTTGACAAATTACAATTTTTAGGAGCTTTTCGTTTCCTAAATTTTTGGGGGCATTTTGAGGGCCTAAAAAAACATTTTTCATGATCGGGCACCTCCAAAATATCCAAATTCCCCGAATGATCCCCAAAAATGAACCTCATCGTCGATACCTTTCCAACGAGCTATCGCAGGCCCCAAATGGAGATCATATGCCAAAGTTATCCCCCACAGAAGTTGATACACCAAACTACCCAAAACGGGGTCCACAAAACTGTTGGCTTTTCATCTTCCAGGGTTAGGGTTTTATATTTTATGTATGTTAAACATACCTCTGGAGCCTCATTGCAACAATCATCTTCTTGTGAATGCAAGTATATGTCATATATCTTCTCTGAGATAAGATGCCACCATTCTAGTGAGTCTTTCACTATGTATTTCTATAGTTTTGTACATTTTCGCTCATTAATAGAAATTGTGTATTATTATATATCTGTGCCTCTTGTTATATATTCAATATATCTTTGTTATATTATTGGCTCTCTTGCAATATCTTTGTATATTTCCATGTTATATCTTCATTCTCATTTTGTGCCGAAAATAATCTGAATGAGTGGTATTAGATCATGCTACTCTTGATTGTTTTTCAGTGCATGTCCCCGATGCAGTCCGAGTATAGAAAGTTGGGTCTCAATCTTGTCTCTCTTAAGCATAATCACTCTCGCATGCCCAAGAAATCCTCCATGGCAGAAGAAAATAAAAAAACAACGAAGTAGAGGATTATATTAATTTGTTGCTTGAGCAAGCTCTCACGCGACAGATGGACGAAATGATGGATAATTTTTCTCACATCCTTCAATGCCTATCGATAAAAAAAGGAATTTATTCATCAAGAAGCCACTTTGGAGACACCTCGTCTTTCAAGGCACAAGTTAATTTTGATATTCTCGTATTTGAAGGACAAATTGATGTGGATGCCCTAGAAAAATGGTTAAATCTGCTAGAAGGTTATATATGTGTTCATAAGTTCTCTAACAGGGAAAACATCACCTTCGCACTCCTTAAGGTTCTCCCCCATGTCAAACATTGGTGGGAAACTTACTAGGAGAAAATTTTCATAGAGTCTGGAATATATGGGATCGAGCCCACTTGGGATTTTTTTATGGATGCGATCAAGGAACAATATTACCCTGTTGGTAACTATGATGACCAATACATGAGATGGAATACACTGCAGCAAGAGAGGGTCCAAACACTCCCAGAGTGTTGGATTACTAAGAGGGGGGGTGAATCTATAATAACGTAATTATAATCCTTCTTCTCCAAATAATCCAAGTTTTATATCAATGTTGAATTATTATCCAATAATGAGCAATAAGAAATGAACAATCACACACATACATAGTACACCAGTGTTTTATGTGGAAACCCTAATAGGGAGAAAACCACATAATGCTTTATCTTATATGTCTTGAAGAATTACATTCATTGGAAGCACCAACTTCCTTTGTTTTCCAGCTGCAACTGGAAGGAGGCTCCAACCCCCTAGTTTCTCAAGCGACAACCTGAGGGAAGCTCCAACTCCCCAATTATTTGGCTACAACTAGAAAGAGGCTACAACCCCCTATGTTCTCTGGCTACAACCAGAAGGTGGCTACAACCACCTGTCCTTGCCCCGTCCAACCGCCTTGAAGTAAAAGTAGAATGATAGAACCATTGTCACACTATCACTGTGAGATATATCATTGTAAACATGTACCAATAAAACTAAACCATGCATTAACCATGCATCAACATGTACCTCAATCTGTAATCAACCTGTACCATAAACAAGTGCAACAACCATGCACCATCATGTACCAAACAATCTGTAATCAACCTGTACAATAGAAAAGTGAAACCAACCATGTACCAAGTGTGTACAATTGATGTGTGAAATACTCATCAACTATGAATCATCAATATGTACCAACATCATCAACTATACACCTCATGTATGTGCCAACTCATCAAATACTTGTCTCAAGCATGTACCCAACTTGTACCTCAACCAAAATCCCTCATCAATTCCATCATCCAAATATGGTTTGTAAATCTGTAATAGACCTAGTGTACATTATCACATACCTGCAAACCTTCCTTAACTTTAACAATAAGAGACTAGCATTTTCATTAAACATTTTTTTAGTCTCACAAGACTAGTTTTGGATTAGTCAACAACCCTAACTTGAAATAATCATAACTTTGTACCTATAATAAATAAATATCTGAAACTGATACACAATGTTCTTTAGTTTGTTTTCATCCATTCCTCCAGGTTTCACTACTTGGAACCTATCAGAAAAGGAGTTATGGAAAAAATGGGCACACCCTGCGAAATTCTGGCTTATTCTAGAGAGCGACCTTGTAGAGCATGCCCCACAGATGGAATATTTGTTGAATTGACCAGAAACTATTACACAGAATATTACAGACTATACTCAAACCAACACATTTTGTCTTATTGTATTTGGATCTGTTATGAAGAAGTTATGATGTTTTTACTCGAAACACCTGGTTTTGACTAGTTTCAGAAATAACCACAAACCCTATTTTCCACGGAGTGTAACTCCAAAAATCCAATGACCCGCAATATTATTTTTTTACCACAGATACTTGGATATGTTTCCTCAATGGCATAGAAATTTCATGATTTCAATCATTCTAGAAATTTTTTTATTGTCAAAATGGTGAGATGACCTGAAAAAAAAAACATACCTTAGAAAGCATCATCAAAATAATTTATCCTTCCTTGAATTTTCGTCTTCTTTTCTTCACTTTCCTCAAAATTTTGGCTTATATATCTTTTGGTTACCTCAGACACCTATAGGTATTAAATATTCTCAAGTGTTTCTAAAATTAGAGAGCCTTGCCTCTTATTTATATTCTCCAAGTAGCTTCCTTAAAAACATCTTCTAGGTCACTTTGCCCACTTTCCTTATTTTAAGGTTAACCCACTTCTAATTTATCCATTAAATTTATTATTTAAACAATTTATTTGGTATTCACTTTGAATTATAGTACACTCATCACTTCACTTTATTATTTACCTTTTAAAATCTTTAAACCACATTGACTAATTTGACCTTTTGGGGCTTTTAGATGACATAAGAGGGTCTTTCAACTTCGTAAGGCCATAAATCTCAAACTGTGAGGATTTATGTGACGTTCCACATACCACCAGAAATGGAATGACATGTACTATCTATATAGAATAGTATTACCTTCAAATATAGAAAAAATCATACCGTTATCAATCAAACAAACTTGGGTCCATTACCCAAACCTGGGTTCTCCAACTTCACATGGTCATAACTCTCTAACCGTGAGGAGTTATGTGACATTCCATATACCACCATAAATGGCATGAAAACAACTATCCATATAGGATAGTTTCCATGACAAATTCATTGTCCTTCATCTCATTATTCCACAATTAAGCATAGGTTCTCTTACTCCGCAAAGTGTCTTCCCGTGAGGGATTTCACTATAAGGGGACCACTTTGGAGTTCATCCATATTTACTTCTTATCAACCATGAAAGACAGTAATGAGTAATATTTACATCAAACAATATTGGGTCCATTACCCAAACCTTTGTGCTGCAAGGCTTTCTTCAATGGTTGACATCAGTGACAACCAACCTTAATCAACATTCTCCCCCTTTGGCATTGATGGCAACACTCTGATGCAATATTGAAATCATATCACTCATGATCCCCCTAAAACCATTCCTCTGTCCTCTTCATCTAATAAATCTAATCCCTATGGAACCATGCCTCTGTCTTCTTCATCTGATAAATCTCCCCCCCTTTGTCATCAATGGAAAATGTATCTTTCCATCCATGGATGCTCCCCCTGACTGAATTGTCCTCTTATGGTGTTTCCTCGTGTACATATAAGACCTATAAGATAACCATTCAAAAAGAATTCATTTTGGAGTGGAAATAACTCCAAATCTTTGGCGAAGATATTCAAAGGATTCCCGTGGAAGTGGTTTTGTAAAGATGTCTACCACCTGTTATTTTGTGCCCACATACTCAACTTTGATGTTATTTTATGCAACCTGCTCCCATAGAAAGTGATACTTGATTAGAATATTCTTTGTCTTGGAGTGCATCACGGGGTTCTTTGAGATATTGATGGCACTTGTATTATCACAGTAGATTGGAATGTGCTCATCATAATCAACCTGTATATATGTCAGAGTTTATTTCATCCAAAGAACCTGTGTACAACATGGTGTTGCTGTAATATACTCTGCCTCGGCTATAGATAAATATATTGATGATTGTTTCTTTCTTAGCCATGATACTAAAAATTCACCCAAGTAGAACGTTGCTCCACTAGTGATTCGTCAGTCATCAATACAATGTGCGCAATCTGCATCTGTGTAGGAAATAAGTGATAGATCCTTTCCTTTTGGATACCATAATCCAAACTCTTATGTTCCTTTGAGATATCTGAAAATCCTCTTCACTACTAACACATGTGACTCCTTTGGTGCTGCTTGAAATCGTGCCAATTGTCTAACTTCCTGCATTACATCTGGTATGGATGTTTCCATATATAGTAGGCTTCCAATCATTGACCTGTATTGCCTCTTATTTGTAGACTTCGAATCATCATCTTTGTTCAACTTGCAACTGGTTTGCATGGGAGTGATAACTGGTTTGCAATCTTCCATTCCGAACCTCTTTATCATTTCTCTGATATACTTGGTTTGGGAAATAAAGATTCCTTGGTTGCTTTGACGTATCTTAAGTCCCAAAAAGAACGAAAGTTATCCAAGTAATGACATTTCAAATTCATTCTACATATATTTTTCAAATTTCTGGCTTAACCTCTCATCATCACTACCAAAAATAATATCAACATAAACTTCAATTAATAAAATATTACCTTCACTTACCTTGATGTAGAGGTTGTTGTCTGCACTTCCTTTTATGAACCCTGCCTATTGCAGATACTTATCCAATCTAGAGTACCATGCTCTAGGAGCTTGTTTTAGACCATACACGGCCTTCTTTAATTTACACACATAATATGCATTCTCTGACAACTGAAATCCTTCTGGTTGTTCAATGTAGACTTCTTCTTCAAGTTCCCCATTCAGAAAAGATGATTTTACATCCATCTGATATACTTTAACATTTTTGGAGTATGCATAGGCTAAAAGCAATTAGATTGCTTCCATTCTAGAAACTGGGGAAAATGTCTCTTCAAAGTTGATTCCTTCGATCTGTGCATATCCTTTACATACCAATCTAGATTTCTTCCTTGTAACTTGTCCATCTTCATTTAATTTATTCTTGAAAACCCATTTTGTGTCGATCACATTCTTATTCTTTGGTCTTGGAACCAATTCTCAAGTGTCATTTTTCTCTATTTGATCTAATTCTTCATTCATGGCCTTATTCCAAAATTCATCCTTGTTGTCTTCTTCAAAACAATTTGTTTCAATTGTAGATAAGAGTGTTAGGTGTGTTTGTTCTGGTGAATGGATTTTTCTTCTTGTCTCAACTCCTTCATTTTTGTTTCCAATAATCTAATCTGAAGGATGATTCTTATGTACTCGTTTGCTAGGTGTCCTTGGAGATACTTGTTGAACTTTCTCTTCTGTTTCTATTGGATTCTCTTCATCTTCCTCTTCTACTTCATCTTCCACTTCTTCTTCTTCGAAAAGTGGTTCCATTGATTTTTTTTCTTCTTCCTTTGATTCTAGTCGGTCCATTTCATCAATTTTTACGTTGATGCTTTCCACAACTTTGTTCAATCATAGATTGTAACACTTGAATGCTTTCCTTGTATTTGTGTAACCAACAAGTACTCATTTTTCCACACGAGAGTCAAACTTTCCCACTCTTCCATCTTCTCTTTTGATGTAGCATTTTCTTTCAAAAACTCTAAAGTGCTTCACATTTGTTGGTCTTCCTTTCCATAGCTCGTAGGGAGTTTTATCAGTGTTGTTTCTGAGAATTACTCTATTTTGAATGTGAATTGTTGTATGCACTACCTGTGTCCAAAATATATCTATCAATTTGGAATCATTAGCATTCTTCGAGCCATTTCCTGTACTATCATGTTCTTTCTTTCAACAACTCCATTCTGTTGAGGTGTCCTAGCAATGGAGAATTGCCTTTTTATTCCATGATTGCTATAGTAGTCCATAAATTCCTTTGAAGAGAACTATCTTTAATTATCAGATCTCAAGCATTTGATTCTTGAATCCATCTCATTTTCAACCATTTCCTTGTAGATCTTGAATTTTTCAAAATATTCTAACTTGTTCTTGAGAAAGAAAACTACAGTCATTCTGGTATAATCATCAACTAATAAAATAAAGTATATGTCACCTTTTAATACCTTTGTTGTAGTTGGTCCAACTAGATCAATGTGCACAATTTCTAGTGGTCTTGTTGTCGAATATTCCTTTGATTTGAACCTGGTCTTTGTTTGCTTTCCTTGTTGACAATGCTTGCATAAAGTGTTGGTTGGTTTCTTGATCTAGGGCATTTCTCTGACTGCCTCTCTTTTGCTGACTTTGACGAGGTTATCAAAATGCATGTGACTCATTCTTTTGTTCCATAGAAAACTTTCATCTTCCTTTCCTAGAAAACACTTTTCATTTCCAACTTCACTTAACACATATATGTTGTTTGAAGTTCTTGCAGCTCTATCAACCAATTTCCCTGAACCTTGTCTTTTTATCTCACACTTTTTTTAATTGAAAGTAAATTTATGACCTTGGTCACACATTTGAATCATACTTAGAAGATTATGTTTCATATCTTATACCATTAGAACATTTTGTGACTTTTTATTCTTGTTCCCAATTCAGACTGTGTCTTGTCCAATGATTTTTGCTGAATTATCATTTCCAAAGGAGACAGATTCATTTCTTTCCTTTTGCAATATAAGAAATTTGTCTCTATCACCTGTCATGTGTTTTGAACAACAACTATAAACATACTAGCCATGTTTCTTGTGATTAGCTTGTAGAGGGACTATGCATTTCTCATTTCTATACTGATCTTTCTTTCTTATCCATGTCATTTTCTGAGGTTCTTGTCTATGACTGTTGTTATTATGTTGAAGTTCTTTAGGAGGGACTGTCATTCTGCAATTTTTGGCCACATGTCCACAATTTTTACATTTGTAACATCCCACTTCAGTGCTCAAAGATTCAAACCTATTGTAACTTCTTCTTTGTGTTTCACTAGGTCTTCTTGAGTAACCCCTTTGTGCATGATTCTCAAAGTTGTTATTGTTCCTGTTGTTAGCTCTGCAATTTACAACTTTATGTCCAAAATTATTACATGCATAACATAAACCAAAAAATATAGTTTGATACCTGAGAGTTGAAGATCTTCTGAAAGAACATTCTCTTATGAATCCTTCTTATTCTTGAGGCCTATCTGTCTGTTGTTGATTCTGAAATCTGAATCTTCTCGGTGGAGGGGTGTCCCTATAATCTCCCTTGTACATCTTCTTATCCCCTTTTATTTTTTTTGCATAGATTTTTGGATTTGTTTCTTTCTCTATTGTTTTGTAGCTTGATCCCTTTTCTATCTGATTGTATCTAAGTCCAGACTCATCAAGATCAAATTTTTTACTATTGATAAAGTCATCCATAACTTTTGAGATATTCTTCATATTTTTCTTTTGAATATCCTTTCTTAGTGTGACAATCTCTGCTTCCAAGTTTCCAATGATCTTGTCCTTTTCTTCTAGTTGTTCTTTGAGTGCTTCTTCAATTGTTTTATCTTCTTCTATTTGAACCTTCAATCTTGTGAACATTTTTCCTAGTTCTCGAGTGTCCTTTTTCTTGTCTAGTTCTGCTTGTATTTTCTTGTTTTTCTTCTTTTCTCTTCTGATAACTTCTATGGCACACATTAATTCTTCTCGATAATCAACTTTTTCCTCTTCAATTTCTTCATATCCTTCTTCGACTTCTTCTTATTCTTCTTTGGAGTCTTCTTTGTCAGAATATTTTATTGCCATGAATAGAACTCTTCCTGTCTCACTGTCACTGATTTCATCTTCATCTGATGATGAGATGTCTTCTTTCATGCATAAGATTTTCTTGAAATATTTCTTTGTAGTTATTTTTCCTTTATATGTGTTTTTTCCTTTTGAGTAACCTTCATCATTTCTCTTTTTATTATGAGGACATTTTCTAGAAAAATGACCAGTACCATCACAATTAAAACAAATTAAAGGAAGCTTGCCTCTATACCTACCATTGGTTCCCTTGTTCAGCCTTTTGACGAAGTTGGCCACTTCTTCATCATCTTCCGAGACGTCGCTCCTGCTACTATATTCTTCTTGTTCCTTGTTCTTTTGCTTTGATCTTTTGGATGCTTTGAAGGTGCTTCTTTTACATTTGGATTTTCCTATTCAATTCCCATTTCATATGATGTGAATATTCCATGCAGTTCATCCATGCTTATTGAGTTCATATGCTATCTTTCTTCTACTACTGATATCTTAGGGTTGAATCTCATAGGAAAATATCTTAGTACCTTTTGAACAATTACAGATTCTTCGATTTCTTCTCCCAATCCTATGATTGTATTCACTGTTTCATTAACTCTTAAGAAGTAGGCTGCAATATTCTCATCTTACTTTACTTTAAGTTGTTCAAACTGACCTCTGTAAGTTTGAAGTTTTGTTTCTTTGACTTTTGTAGCTCCTTCATAAATATTTCAAAGCTTGTCCTAAATCTTTTTGGCGTATTTACAATGTGAAACTTTGTTGAATATTGTTTCACTAAGACCATTCAAAAGTTCATTTGTAGCTTTGGAATTATTCTGACCAAGTTGCATTGCTTTCTCATTTGTTGGTGGAATTACTAGTACTGTGTATCCATCTACAATTGATTGACAAATTTCAAACCCCTATGCTTGTATATATGTCTTCATATTTATGCTCCAAAAAGAATACTTTTGTCCATCAAAGTGTGATATTCCATTTTTATATGAGTTGGTACTCTCCATGATCTACCTTTCAGTGGTTAAACTAATTTCTGAAGGAACCTTCTCTGAAACCAATTGTTGGATTACTGAGAGGGGGGGTGAATCAGTAATAGCATAATTATAATCCTTTTACTCAAAATAATCCAACTGTTATATAAATGTAGAATTATTATCCAATAATGAGCAATAAGAAATGAACAATCGCACACATACATAGTACACCAATGTTTTACGTGGAAACCCAAATTAGGAGAAAACCACAGAATGCTTTATCTTATATGTCTTGAAGAATTACATTAATTGGAAGCACCAACTTCCTTTGTTTTCTAGCTGCAACTGGAAGGACGCTCCAACCGCCTAGTTTCTCATAATACAACCTTAGGGAAGCTCCAACTCCCCAATTCTCTGGCTACAACCAAAAGGAGGCTAAAACCCCCTATGTTCTCTGGCTACAACTGGAAGGTGGCTACAACCACCTGTCCTTGCCCCGTCCAACCACCTTGAAGTAAAAGTAGAATGATGGAACCACTTTCACACTATCACTATGAGATATACCGCTTTAAACATGTACCAATAAATCTGAACCATGTATCAACCATGCATGAACTTGTATGTCAACATGTAATCAACCTGTACCATAAACAAGTGCATCAACCATGCACCATCCTATACCAAACAATCTATAATCAACCTATACCATAAACAAGTGCGACCAACAATGTACCAAGTATGTACCAATCATGTTTCAAGTACTCATCAACTATGACTCATCAATATGTACAAAAATCATCAACTATACACCTCATGTATGTGTCAACTCATCAACTACTTGTCTCAAGCATGTACCCAACTTGTACTTCAACTAGAATCCCTCATCAATTTTATCATCCGAATATGATTTGTAACTCTGTAATAGACCTGGTGTATATAATCACATACCTGCAAACCTTCCTTAACTTTAATAATAAGAGACTAGCATTTTCATCAAACGTTTCTTTAGTCTCACAAGACTAGTTTTGGATTAGTCAACAACCTTAACTTGAATTAATCATAACTTTGTACTTGTAATGAATAAATATATGAAACCGATACATAATGTTATTCAGTTTGTTTTATGTAATTCTTCCAGATGTGACTACTTGGAACCTCTCATAAAAGGAGTTATGGAAAAAATGACACACCATGTTGAATTTTGGCTTATTATAGAGAGAGACCTTGCATAGCGTGCCCTGCATAGAATATTTGTTGAATTGATCTAAAAATGTTACACAGAGTACTACAGATTGTAATCTAACCAACACATTTTTTCTTACTGCATTTGGATCTGTTATGAAGAAGTTATGACGTTTTTACACGAAACACTTGTTTTTTACTAGTTTTAGGACTAGCCACAAACCCTATTTTCCACAAAGTGGAACTCCAAAAATACAACGACCCACAAGTTAAATTTTTTACCACAGATACTTGGATATGTTCCCTCAATGGAATAGCAATTTCATAGTTTGAATCATTGAATAAAACAAGTTATTTCAAAAATGGTGAGATGACCTGAAAAAAAAAAAAAAACATACCTTAGAAAGCATCATTAAAATAGTTTATCCTTCCTTGAATTTCGGCCTTCTTTTCTTCACTTTTCTCATAAATTTGGCTTAGATATCCTTTAGCTAAATTAGACACCTATAGGTATTCAATATTCTCAAGTGTTTCTAAAATGAGAGAGCCTTGTCTCTTATTTATACTCTCCAAGTAGCTTCCTTAAAAACACCTTCTAGGTCACTTTGCCCACTTTCCTTATTTTAGGGTTACCCCACTTCTAATTTCTCCATTAAATTTATTGATTAAATAATTTATTTTGTATTCACTTTGAATTATAGTACACTCATAACTTCACTTTATTATTTACATTCTAAAATCTCTTAAACAACTTTGACTACTTTGACCTTTTGGGGCTTCTAGATGACATAAGAGGGTCCTCCAACTTCATAAGACCATAACTCTCAAACCGTGAGGAGTTATGTGACATTCCACATACCACCAGAAATGAAATGAAATGTACTATGAATATATAATAGTATTACCTTCAAATATAGAAAAAATAATACCATTATCCATCAAACAAACTTTGGCCCATTACCCAAACCCCGGTTCTCCAACTTCACATGGTCATAACTCTCTAACTGTGAGGAGTTATGTGACATTACACATACCACTGGAAATGGCATGACAAGAACTATACATATAGGATAGTTTCCATGAAATATTCACTATCCTTCATCTCATTATTCCACAATTAAGCATGTGTTATCTTACTCCGCAAAGCGTCTTCCCGTGAGGCATTTCACCATAAGGGGACCACTTTGGAGTTCATCCATATTTAGTTCTTATCAACCATGGAAAGAGAATACTTAGTCATATTTACATCAAAAAATATTGGGTCCATTACCTAAACCTTTGTGTTGTGGGGCTTTCTTCAAGGGTTGACATCAATGAAAACCAACCTTAATCAACATGGAGTTCATAAATAATTTCCATACCTTGCGCACCAATATGGGTATCAAAGATTCAAAATAAAATATGCTTCTGAAATACCACGGGGCTTTGCATTGGTAAATCTAAACTAAAATGGATTTCCTGGCCAACTCATCACTGGGACCTGCGTATTGATATGTTATCAAAATCGATCAGAAATTTAGGCATTAGAAAAAATGGGAATTCGGGTTTGCAAATCCACAACAACAAAAGTATGATAAATATGGCTCTAACAAACAACCTCCAGAAAATCCATCCAGGCCCCAAGAAAATAAGGGTCACAAGAAGATGAAGAAGGAAACTAGAAAGTGGTGTGATTTCCACAAAATCCTCTGGCACAACACTGATGAATGTCGCTGAAAAAAGTCATTGATGGCCGAGATCAATGACAAGGAGCCAAACTTGGATTCAGAAAATACTAGCAGAAGACAAATCATCGACGCAGAACCCATTGCTACTGTCATGACTGTTGTGTTGGTTTTTTCACTTGTGTGAGGAAAACAACAACACTTGAATATCTAGATGATCCTGCTAGACAAAACAAAATTTTGTGAGTGGGTTAAACAAGCTAAGCACATGTAATAAACAAATAAACAAACTAAAACAACTAAGAAATAAATTTTAGAAAGCATGAGAAACTTAGAACCATAAAAATCAACCAATGACCAACATAATGCTACCAATAGATCAATAGATTAGTAGGAAAAACACCGTAGATAAAAATGAGGACTTATGAGTCCCCTCTTCCTCCTTGGGAGGGATCTTGAGTTCCCTAATGGAGAGCTCTTATTACAATGGAATAAAAATGGAAAATGACGAAGTCAATCAATGCCTATACCCTCAAGAGGTGAGTGGAATGACCTATTACAATGGTGCTTGAAGACTCCAAGGAGAAAAGAGGATTCTCAAGGGAGAATTGAGGCAGCATAACAATACTATGAAGATCTTGGTTTCTTAGTGCACCCATGGCTCTTATTTATAGAATTTATTCAAGGAAAAATTTAATTAGTTCTTGGTGTGAACAAGGGGCCTTTTAAGGCACCCTCTAGTCCTTGGCCAACCCCCCATTTAGATTTCGCTCAGACATGAAGGTCAAATCAGATTGGGAGTTGGTCCATAAGTGGTTGGGGGGGAGACAAGAACCATAAATGCATTGTTCATAGAAGTGCATGGATTTTTTCATACACAGTCTCACATTTTCCACATTGTGTGATCTCGAGGATTTTTTGGCCCACGCACTGTGCACGTGCTTCCTTTGGTGAATTTGCACATGTCAATTTTTTTCCAACTATATAGTTTTTTGTCTTTTGAAATGCATTTTAGTACTGCAGGTGAACTAATTGTTGTTAGAATTGTTGTGTTTCTGTAACCATTTGCATGCAATGTTATAGACGATATTTTAGTGATAATAGATGCTCCCTTATGTGTTAGGTTAGGAGCATACATATAGATGAAATACATAAATGTTTCTTTTAATGAGAGTGCCATTGTAAGGGAGTGGTGAGAGGAACTGCAAGAGAAATCCGTAGGAGGGAGAGGGGAAACTGTGGGACCCAAACCTTTCTCTAGGGAGAAAAAAGAAAATTTGTGTACAAACGAGGTGGGAATGCCCCATGCTCGTGTCATGTAACCAAAATGTGAGATGGTAACTGAAGGTGTATATTGATGTAGATCACTGCAATGCCCTCAAGTGTGATTGATAATGGTAGATGACAATTATTAATGGTGAACATACTATGAAATGAAGCAAGGACACCTATAAGAAGTGTCGATGACTCGTAGGCATTGATGGCCTAGAGAATTCAGAGGTCTTCAACTGGTATAAAACAACTGCAATAGTCACATAGTAAGACCCACTGTAACATGATAGGTTTTTTGAAGTCAAATGTTATGGGGGTTAACGGAATTAGAGAGCAATGATGATTCTCTATGTTCCATCCGAGACTCCTCATTGTAAAGGTAATGAGAGTCAAGATAATGTCTCTCTTCTAGAAACTGTGTTGATGTCGACAGAAAGGGAGACACGACTCCAAGAAGAAAAGGGATTTTTTAAATCCATTGAGATGATATCATGTACTGATAGGTAACATGAATGAAGTTAATTTGTGGTGAGAATCAATATTTCCCTTGGTTGGGGAATTTCGAACTAGGATTGGCAACAACCATAAAACTATATCTAGTGTGAGGGGGACGACTAGATATGGAGTTAAATTGTTCCATAGGATAACAAAGTGGGAAAAATTAGAGATCATGGGTACATGGACTTGGGATGCTCATGATTTATGAACGATGTGAGAATGAAAAGGGAGAGTGGATGCCCCAACCAAGGGAGACAAGGTTTTCTTTTTCGGGAAAAGAAGGTCATCAAGGGTGATGAAAAAAATATAAGTAAATGATGGAAACAAAGGAGTTTTACAATTACCAAATAAATAAAGAATAATTTGGGTTGAATATATAGATACAGAAACAGGTTCCCCAGTTCGAGATGGCTTGTCCTGTGAGGGTGCAAGTTGCGAAGAGAACTGGCAGAGGGTTGGGGGGGGCATGGGTGGGTCTATGTATGCGGTAAATGAATGGAGGGAAATCTATATATGGGAAAACTGATGGTGAATGAGATGGAGGAATAATGATACTATGAAGGTGCAGTCAATAAAACCAAGATGATATAACCTGGGATCCCATTGAGAAAGCTAGCAATATTATGAGAAGAAGCATGTGGCTTATTCTTGGCAGTGCATAAGACTATCAGGACTCCCATCCCTAGGGGGTGAAATTGGCATGACTGTCAAGTTGCCAAGGGGAACTATGAATGGGAAAACTCATGTGGGGTGGAGTGTTATCCAGTGAATGTACTAAAATGAAGCAGAGGTGAATGGACTGCAGAACCATATGTAAGGACCCTAAAGGTAAACATCAGAGGGTGTGACTAGGAGATGCAATTGATTTATAGAGGGAATAATTACATGACAGTTTTGAACATATACCTGAAGGGGATGCGTCGCTTTGATGGCTAGGTACCTACACACATGAAAACCAAATACCCAGCGTGAAAAATATCTGATGATAAAGAACATATAGCAATTATCTGATAATTTTGAACATGAGCATGCATACCTGAACGTGATGTGAGAAAAATTCTCCTCTGGGGCCAAGTTCAGATGATGACCTAGGGAATGTGAACGTGTAGATGGTGGGACCAAGATCCTGTGGCTGATAATAGATCGAAAAATAGAGGCTCTCGGCTCGTGTAGCTGAGTGTGGAAGTTTGGAAAAAGGGACTATATATGGTTGGTGGGTCCATAATGCCACCTCATTTGTACTCGCTTCTATAGTGATTTAAAGAGAGAATTATAAGGAGATGGAAGATTATGGGAGAATATCCTCAGGCAATCAAACTGTGAACCATGGAGGGATGGGAAGTGAATTAGGTTAAGGGGAATTAATATTGACAGTATCTGGAGAGTGCATTATCAGTGGTGAGGTGGTCGGATTAGGTTGAAAAGGGGGTGACTAACGACCTCAGTATGCAACAATCAAAGGACACCAGTATGTGAAGTGAGTGAGTGTGT
Organism: Picea engelmannii; assembly: GCA_009831015.1. Classification (NCBI taxonomy): domain Eukaryota; kingdom Viridiplantae; phylum Streptophyta; class Pinopsida; order Pinales; family Pinaceae; genus Picea; species Picea engelmannii. The sequence goes on along the minus strand of ML786233.1, from coordinate 17,340 downwards.
CACAGAGGGCACAAGGGCATCTCATCTTCTCAAGGACTGATGAAGAGACATAATGAATGTCAGTGATGTGAGCACCGGTAAGTGGTAGTGGAGAGGGCTCTTGTCGAGAGTTTTGGCGCACTGCGGATAGCGTCTGGTGAAACTGAGTAGAGCTGGGAAATGATGAGTGTAGTGTCCATAGTCTAAACATATGGCACAAGCAAATTTTGTTCACAAACCCTTATTGCATGCAGTGGAGGACTCCATAGTAACAATGGGTGTACTTGATGGAGTGGTGAGTAATGTGGTTTCTCTAGGGAGTTGGATCAAATTGTGTAACTAGGGAAGAGTGGGACATATATTAGTGGGGTGCCCCTCTCTTTCACATAGTGCGCAAAGAGGGTGAATTCATGGAGGAAGTGGATTTGTGGGTTATTTATTCTTTCATTTTCCCCCAACAACGATAGTGGTGCCAACATTGGGGGTGATGGTGGTGTGGCAGGAGCTTGTACTGGAATCTTCATCGGTATTATGTCTGTATGAGAAGGGAGAGGTGGTTGAGGAACCATCACAGTTGGATGTAGATACCATACAGGGATGACAAGCACCATGTTAGGAAGGGTAAGGGTTGCAACTACTTGGAATTATTGGATGCCTAGTGGGGGGTAGAAGAAGGTAATTTGGGTAATGGCTTGGGGGACTGTCTCCGAAAATAGGATTNGGGGGGGGGGGAATCTTAGATAAGTGGTGCATTAGGGTTCTCAAGGAATTCTTGAGGTAATAGTTATTCAACTGGTGGAACGTCGAGGTGTGGAGAGACCTCAGTGGGAGGAATAATGTCTCTAATATCGGTTCCATTAGAAGATACTACACACATACTTGTGTTGAAGGGTGTAGGAGAGGTGGTGCTACATGGTATGTCCCCGACAAGGATGGGTCTTTGAAAATTTCAGGACCCATGTCTGAGCTAGTGCGGATGAGGGGGAGAATGTTATTGATGTTGGCGGAATGGTTAGGCTCATAATGTGTAATTTGGTCGATGGTGACGATTTTCCAGTTGTGGGGGAACATCATCATTTAAAACATAGAAGAGGCCATCTCCTCCATAGCATACATGTAGCTATGCTCAAACAATATATTGTATTCAAGTGGGGCATCGATAAATTCAATGTTGATGATGATGGTTTTTCCCCTGAGTTCAATGAGGACATTTTGGAAGAGCCCTTTAGGGGACGAGTTTCAATTGTCATAGGCTCTCAGGGTGATGGCGAATGGTACTATATCAAGGGAGATGATTTTTTTCCAAACTAATTTGGACATGATGCATGCAGATGCACCTTTATCGATGATACATAGATGAACTGTGATGTTATAGATCTTAACTTGTATCTAGATCAAATTTCATGAATCTAGTGTCTGGTGGGTCGACTACCCCCAAGGTAGAAAACAATGATTTCTGTTGAGTTGGAAAGTTTTGGAGGACCTCCAATACAAACATGGTTGTAGGAGACTGAGCTAATTTGTCGACCAGATTATAATTCTGAGCTTCCCTAGCATGAGGTTTATTGACATTTCATCGTAGTGGAACACGCGGTATGTGAATGTTTGGTTCAGTGTTAGGGTGTGGAATCATCAAGGGTTGTATGGCTATAGCTGGTGCCATTTCCGAAGTGGTTGGGGTAGCTTCAGGGGGAACACTATACTGGAGACCGTGTGTTTGCAAAATAATTTTTTCTTCGCTCATAAGGAGGATGTTGTGATCGACTGGATTTCCAAGTTGAATAGTACCTGGGTTTTGATACTGCCCCATTTGGGGTGGAGTAGGGTGTACCTCTCGTTGGGTATTAATCACACCTCGGTGTGGAATGGGGTTTTTCAAAACGGTTGGAGGTGGCTATTGCAAGTACTTTTGTGGGGCCTGTTGAGGGGCAGGCGACGCTGGAGGATGTGGCACGTTCATGGATTCTTTCATCTATTTGAAGTTGGCAATTTTGGGGAAATGGTGCATATAATGTCCATACTCACCACAGAGAGCACAAGGGAATTTAGTTTGAAGATTATTGTTTTTTTTCTTCCCTTGGTGTTTCTTGTTATTGTCCCCTTGGGGGTTCTAGTTGCCTTGATTTGGATTGCTCCTAGCGGGATGGTTTTGTTGGGTGTTTTTTCCTCCTGGTCCTGAGTTATTATTGTTTTAGTTTTTTCCTTTCTTTTTGGAATTATTCGGTTGATGGGCCATATTTTTCATATTCAATTGTTCAAAAGTATGAAGTTATTGAATGGTAGAGGGTTGAACAAAGTTAATGCCATCATGTGGTTGTCTATGTGGGGGAGAAACCAGCTATGGAGGACTAGAAAATGGAAAATATGGATTTTTTTGTGGCAACAATCCATAGAGCACATAGGAAGGTGTAGCACTTTCACTAGTGCCCAAGTTGTATGCTGAGGTAGAAGGTGAAATCAAACTTGGTTGAGAGGTTGAGAGCATTATGGGTACCGGTGAGGGCCCACTTATGGGTGGGGGGGGGGCAATAGGATATGGTTGTTGGTAAGGGGGCAGAGGTTAATAAAATGGCCCTCCATATTGTTACTGATATTGAGGTGCACCATAAATAGGTGTTGGTTGTGTGTAAGGGTTGTGATGTGTCGTGGAACCAATCAACCCATCTGCAGCATGGGGCATCCTAGGTTTGTCTTGGCCAAATGGTGTGGGTCTAGGTGCATCAGGCAATACTGTGTATAAGTAATTTGACTTAGAATAGATGAGGTCAAACTATTTAGCATTGCTAATGGCCTCCTCCTCTATTTGAGGAAAATTGGATGCTACATATTTGGCAAGTATAGAGACGAGTGATTTAAGAAACCAACAAGGAGTTATTGTTTGGTGGTTTTTGATGTACAAAAACTACGTCACCAATGCCATTCATGGATGTGGTCAGAAATATGGATAGATGAGTTTTTTTTGCAATCAGAGAGCAGTTCTAAGCCCGTGTCATGATGAACTGGTAGTTTAAAAAAGGACAAAAAGGCATTGGCCAAGTATTCAAAAGTCACATGGGACGCTAATTTTTCGTACACATACCATTTGGTTGATGGACCAATGAGTTTTCTTCGAAATAAAATTAAGTGGATGGAATCATCCATGATGTTGTTTGAAGAGAACCATAAGTGGAAGGTCATAACATGGTTGTTTGAAGAAATCCCTTCAAATTTTGGAATCTCTGAAGGTAGTTTGGTAGGCATATTGGGCCAAATGGGATCATTCCTGATTTTGGTTAAATTGGGAATGTTAAGGGATGCCATGTATGGCATAGGGAGAGTTGGTGGAGGATTAGCTCCAACCATCGTGTGAGTAGGTGGTGGATCTGCCCCTTTAGATGGATTGAGTGGGGTGGTACTCCTCCCTTGAGAAGAACTGCCTCCTTGTGAAAGAGAACTAGTGGATGGATGACATTGGAAAGTAGACCCAAGCAAAGTGGAACCAAGTAAAGATGATCCCAAAATAGTAGAACTCACAGGGGTGTGAGATGGTTGAGTCAGTGAGTTGGAAAGACTAGGGAATCCTTCAAGAATAGGAGGAAGATTTTGCAAGCGTCTCGAATGAAGGGGAGTCTGTGGGTCCCCTATGGTGTCTGACTAGAAAAGTCAATGTGTGAAAGTGGTGATAAGAGAAATAAACTAGATCAACAATCAAGGATGATTGCAAGGTCCCAACTAGCACGACCTTTAAAACTATCATCGAGCTTGTTGGTAGTGAAACTGATGTCAGCCATAGATCTATTGGCGGGTGACGATCAAAGGTCTAGAATAATTGTGGGATTAGAATTAACACACTTTTTCATTCTCCCTTTTCACTCGACAATCAATCCCTACCCTTGATATGGCACTTGCATATCCAACGGTCACAAATTGATCTGATAGTCAAGAAGTCCTCTAACTGTCCTCCTCTTGTAATATGACGGTCTAGACTAATTGCAGGATTGGAATTAATGTGTTGTTTAACTATCCCTTCATTCTCTGCAATCAATCCATGCCCTTGATATGGCACTTGCATATCCAATGGCCACGACTTGATCTGATCATGTTTCTGCAATGCACTTTTCCTTCTGAGCTTTGATCTCTGCATATTATCTAAAATTTTCATTCTCTGCATATTGTTTGACATTTTCATTCTCTGCTGATTTTTATACTATTGACATCAATGACAATTTCATCAATGATAAATCAACAATGAAAATTCATCATAACAACTTATCACCACATCACAATGACATCGACGGTTCACATCAATGATAACATATCAATGACAATATGTCCAACAGGTTTAGTTTAAGTTTGATTTATGTCATAGGTTTAAGACACGCAAACATAACTAGTTTTATATTTTGCACATTAAAATTAAATTTTAGGAGATAATAAATTCCTTAAGTCTTAATCCTGTAATCAAAACACTTCATGAAACCTTTTCTAATGTTTAGTTCAGCTAGAAGAAAAGATAGATTTTGAATTCTACAAATGAAAAGAATGACAAGGTTTCTTCTAATGGTTTTGCACAAAAAGAGACTTTAAATTCATGCTTTGTAGTAATGAATTTAAAAAAGAAAAATAATTATTTAGTACAAACTTAAATGCATTCTTAACACAATAAAATAATGAGCAAAAATAACAAGCATTAAAACCACACATTTTCACCTAAACCCTACGAATTTGACAAAAATACTTGCTAGGGAGTGAGTAAAAGATGACAATATGTTTTTAATAGAGATGCAAAACAAGGTGCAAGTTGGGAGGCCAAGAAATGGCGACTCATTGGACAAATAAAATATCTCTGATTTGGTGGGCTTTCATCTAAGGAAGAAGAGAATAAGACTTGAAGAAGGATTTAAGCTCTCTGAAATAAATTCACTTTGAGACCATATAGTATTAGGATAAGCTCAATGTTATAACCAAACAATAGAATTTGCTTTGCAGAGGATTATAAACCGAAATAATGTCTTAATCAAAGAGTCACGATGTTTATGAAAAGGGACTTCAATACCATTGACATAGCCATTGCTGCTATTAGGCGTCCATAACCTCAGAAGGCATTTCATTTAACCCACTCAAATGATTTAATCTCATCCAGTAATTGTATCTACATGATATATACTTCCATAAAATTTAATTTAAAAGCATATACCTACTACCTCTCGACCCGACATTGCTTCACTTCTAGTAAGCCTGATTAGTACCTCGATGAAGTTGTCTTGGTATCATGTGTGCATCTTCCCGCTGCCAGAAGACTTGTTCAGTACCCTAGTGGGTTTACACACACTTCCCACACTTAAGTTCTTCCAACCCTCTTATGCCACTTTTAAATAATAATACAATTAAATATTTTCGGATGACAAAGAGAGCGGGGTGATACTAGAGGTTAGCGTACATCTGATCATGTTATTTATTTGTTTTCGAAATTGGAGTCTTTATCATGGTTTAGAGATTTAAATTTCGGTGAAGAAATCGTTTGGAGGATGGGGAAGAACTTAAAAGTGATTCCTTAAGAATATGGACGACATAAAAATTATTAATATCATCACAATCCTCAAATATTTAAACCATATTTCTGGTGTAACTCTCTGACAAAGACAATTTGAGGAGAAAATGAAAGTGACAACTTACTTATAAATCAATTGTCCGAGCTATATCTTAATTTCAGGACTTGTTTGAACTATTTTAGATTGCTTAAAAAACATAAGTATTGGAAAGAATGCTTTCTTCTGACAATTACTTTTTGAATCAACAGTATATAATGGTCCAACAAGATAGAGAAAAAAACCCAGAAACATTTAATCAAAGCAATCATAAGAAACAAAAACACACATCACACCAAATATTTACAAAGTACCCAATCTCAATTTGGTTAAGAAAATTATTTTTTAAGGACCTAACCATTCACTAGAATTTTTCTTAGGTGGGATAAGGCACATGATGAAAGGTTCTAACCATAAATTCTAGAACTTTGAATGTTCCCCCTTTTCTTCATGTGCCTTATCCCACCTAAGAACCAAATCTCCTACATTTAAATTACGATCACTGGAACAACTTTCGTCGAACCATCGTTTAACTGTTTGTTGGTGTTTATCCATTTTACGTCTAGCTTGTGTCCTAGCTTCTTCTAGTTTGAGTAGAGCATTGATCTGATTTTCTAAGGTTGGGCACTCTTCTTCCTGGACCTTTTTAGCTAGTTGCAATGATGGTAGAAATACATTGGGAGGTGAGATGGCTTCTCTTCCGTATATAAGAAAGAATGGGGAATGTTCGATGGTTGTTTTGGGTATAACCCTATCATCCCACGGTGCATAGAACAAAGAAGTATGCCATTTTTTATGATTTTTTGACACTGTTCTTTTAAAGATTTTAATTAAGTTCGTATTGGTTGATTTAGTGAGTCCATTACCTTGAGGGTAATAGCTAGCATAATATTTCAATTTAATTCCTTTGTCCATAGAAAAAATAGTCAAATCCATCAAGGAAAAAAAAGATGCATTATCAAACACCAAAGATTATGGAATTCCATAACGTGAAATGATATGAGTTTCAAGGAACAAAATCACCTGATTAGTGTTAACTACTCTTAGAGGTATAGCTTCAGAACACCTGGTGAATTAATATTTTGTTGTCATGATGTATTTATGTTGGAGGGAGGAGGAAAGATTGATTGGCCCGATGATATCAAGGCCCCATTGTTGAAATGGTTGATCATTGTTATTGGCTGCAAAGGAAAAACATGTTTCTTAACTTTTCCAGTAGCTTTTTGGCATGTAGCACATTTGTGAGCCTTATCATGAGCGTCTCTAAACAACGTAGGTCAGTAATAACTAGGTCGTAGGACTTTATGATCTTTTGTTTCACCACCTAAATGACCTCCTTCATTACCAGAGTATAATTCATTTAGAACTTTTTCATATTTTTCTTTTTCTAAGCAATGTAATAATACTCCATAAAGTTTTTTTCTATAAAAAGACATCATTAATTAGTTGAAAAGGAGCAGATCTAAGTATTAATTCCCTTATCTTTTTGGGGTCAAGATGTTCTAGATTATTTCCATGTGTTAAATAAAATTTAATGTCAGAATACCAAGAATCCGGCATGGTTTGTGCACAAAAAAATTGTTTTTCCCAGGGCATTGTTTCATTTAATAAAACAGAGTCATCATTAGGTGGACCAACTTAATCAACCACTAATTTGCAAATGCATTGAACTATAAAAATATGAGATAGTTTAATATCGAGATCGTAGTCTTGAACAGAGGTCATCCAATGAGCCCTCTTCTCCCCAAATTATTTTTGAGCCAATAAATTTCTTACCGCACGTTATGCGATGATAAATTTGGTTCTAGATTTCAATAGATAAGGTATAAACTATTTTATTTCTTTAAAAACAACAAAATATTGTTGATCTACTACAGGATAATCTAATTCTTCTCCTTTAAAGGAATAACTCATGAATGAAATGGGGATTTCATTATCGTCATCATTTTTCTGAGTAAGTACTACAACATATTATCTATCTGATGCAAAAGTGTAGAGGGTAAAGTCTTTGGTAAAAATAGGGCTCATCAAATATGGATCTTTTGTTATATCTTGTTTGACGACATTAAAGGATTGGTTTTTCTGTGATCCCCATTTAAAAATAATGTCCCTTTTTATCATATCTTGCAGGGGTCCAAGAATTTTAGAAAAACTAGGAACAAAATGTCTAATGAAATTTATTTTACCAAGAAATGATTGCATATATTTTTTGAATGACGGAGGAGAAAGATTGGCTATGGATTGTGTTCATTCAGGGTCTATCATCATTTCATTTTTCAATACTATAAATCCAACTAGCTTACCCTAATCATTAAGAAAGATTGATTTATTGGGATTCAATTAAATGCCATAATTACGAGAACGTTCCAATACACTGTTGAGGTGAGATAAGCGATCTTATTTATTTTTTGAAAAGATGCTCACATCATCCCAATAAAAAAACACAGACTGATTTATAAGCCCATGTAAAGCTATATCCATGGTCATTTCGGAAGTCACTCCAACATTAATTAAACAAAAAGGAATTTTAGGATAAGAATAAGTGCCCCAAGGGGTCTGGACTGTATTTTTAAGCTAATCTGATGGAGACAATGGGACTTCATTGTAGCCTAAAAAAACATCCAATAAGGATAGTCTTTCAGCTCCTGATACTTTTTGTAAGATTTGTTTCATGGGCGGAATGAGATAATTATATTTTTTAGAGGCTCGATTTAAATTATGGAAATCAACACAAAGTCATATTTCCCCATTCTTCTACCTTACGAGGACTAAATTAGACACCCATTGGGTATGTCAAACGGGAAAAATAATCTTATAATTTAACAACTTGTTCAATTCTTTCTTGACTATGGATTCTAATTTTGGGTGCATCTTTCTTAGTTTATGTTGGCATGGTTGGGCTTGAGGTTTCATAGGAATTACATGTTGTATTATATTTGGATTGAATGTTTTTAGATCTTCATAAGTCCAAGCAAACACATCTTTAAATTATTTGAACAATTTAATGAATGTTGAATTTTCTTGTTGAGTGCACCCTAAGCCTATATTAATGTTCTAAGGTTGATCACGTGTTCCTAAATTTACTGTTTCATATTGCAGTGAGGAACTATTTGTTTTACAATTGACCAATCCCTTAAATTTGTCGCATAAATCATAAAAATTTTCCAATCTAATGACAGATTTTGGGATCAAATTTACCATGTGAGATGAGCTCTCAACTAATCATGAATCATATATTACCGTAAAATCATGAATATTTCTATCGTGAGTATTTTCATCAATCACAACACATTGAAAAATATCTTCCATATGAAATAAATTTATGATATGTTGATCATCATCAAACACTCTCCAATTAGTGATGTTATCTAGGATTGATGGCCTGAATATCAATCCAAAATAAAATGAATTACGAGAAAAAACCTTCAGTAGGCAATAATATTGACATTATGTTTTCCAATAAATGTGATTCAAAGTTACTAGATATAGGAATAGAACTTATGTTAAAAAAATAAATCTATTAATCAAGTTCCATACCTCGTTCTGGTAATTTTTTAGATGAGCAGATACACAATGAATGGAATTGTTTACCTTCTTGACTACAATTTCAGAATCAATGAATACAACCAAACATTTAGCATTAAGGTCAATGGTTTTCTTGAGTCCCTGCAAGAGAGCTTCATATTCCGTTGTATTATTTGTGCAATCGAATTCTAATCTACAAGCAATGAATGTATTATTTCCTTTGGGTTCTATCAATAAAAAACTAGCACTGGCTCCTTCACGTAATTTAGACCCATCAAAGTACAAAGACCAAATTTCATCATTCTCACAACTATGTAAAATATTTATAGTATAATTAGAGTTCATTACCTAAGTACAGGTTGATATTTCATATTAATGATCAGGATCTGGAATAGTAGGTATTTCAACAACAAAATTCCCAAAGAAGGTATTCATACATTGATTTTCTAATGCATTCACACTTGGGACAAAAGGTTCATTTGGATCATTCAGATCTATAACTATATATTTTAGATAACGTTCCCTATTGACCTAATTTTGTTTGGATGAGCATTGAGTGGAAACCATAAGTGAGACCAATCTGTAGAAAAATAACCATGAAGTTGTTCAAACCAATCCCTGCTGAGTAACATACCATACACTTCTGAAATATCTTCTATTACTATGTTGATCACATGATGCACTTTTGGATTGGATGATAACCTGATCAAAACATATTTAAGATCCCCAACCATAGTAACATTAGTTCCATCTAGATGAACGATTTTCATATCATATGTATTAACTTAAGCATTGATTTTGACAAACTGACAAAGGAATGTGATGCATGAGCATCGCTTTCAAAGTCAAATACGCAAGCATGGAGGAAGATATACAACATCTCAACATGGTAGAATTTCAAATCAACATTTAACTTAGAAGTAAATCGATTTGTAGAGATATTTTGGAAAATAAAAATGTAAATATGTCATGTTTGTAAGGTCGTATAGGACTATAAGGTGTTGCAGATATAGAGTGTTGGCTCTTATCTAGCAATAACTGGTAGTTATTGTAATAGGACAAGGTACCGCTAAGACCTGATAGGATAGGTTGCATACAAGACGGAGAGAGAGAGATCGTGGAGCCAGTCCATAAATAGTTGGTTGTTGTATTGTAAAAGGAGGATGAGAGTAAGTAGCAGGGGGTAGCATAATAGAGTAGAAGAAAGATGCAATGAAGGACTCCAATATTATGTAATTTGTTTCATGAATGAATAGAACATACATAATTGTACAAATCCTTCAGACTGAGTTCATTTGATGTGTGATTGAATGAATGTTACATTGTTTGTGTGTGATTTAGTTCATTTCGTTCATGTATGATTTTTAAGAGTTAATTGTATGAGTCCATGATGAAACTGGATAAGTTTTGATCGTTTCTCTTCTGAAACTCATATGAAAGGTGTGCATATCGTACACAAGGAGTTTGTAGACAGAGTCTCGGATTGAATCAGAGAATTTCAGAGAGAAAAAAGGGAACTTGGACTAGGTGCAAGGAGTGCACAACGTCAAGAAGTGACGAAGCGTCGAAGAATCAGAACAGAGGAATGAAAGGAGTGTGGGAATAATTTCTTTTCGATAAATCCTTCGAACAGATTTATTGAAAACCCAGGAACATAAGGAGTTCGTGGGAAATCAAAATCTTCAAGGAGATCAATCTCAAAAGAGATAGTGATTTTTAGAAGTCCAGACAAGGTCCAAGCGACAGACTCATAGGAGGAAGAAAGGTCGAGGCCTTTGAACACTTAGAAAATTTTCTATGTCAAAGGAAGTTGTAATCTCAGGAGGAGGAGCAACAACAATCATTAGATCATAGTGTAGAGGACCAACAACCATATGATCATTCCAAGGTGCATGAGCCATATCACTTTGCACACGCAAGAGAGTGAAATTACCGAAGTTCCAAAGTCCCTAAGTAATTTGGGATCATCCATCGTCAAGGAGGACAGGTGGCGCAAGATCCACAACTCCAGAAATTCGTGGACAAGGAGGAGGTGAAATAGATGAAGTAGATCCTAATCAATAATCACCAAGATATATGTGTCAGCGGATCGACGAATTCAGAGAAATCACTTTGAGAGTTTCAGTTGAGAGTTGAAACTCCCGAAACCCGAAGTCTGAAGAAGACCTAGACTGTCAGATCCAGTGGGACATGTGGCGACGGATCATGATCTCTAAAGAAATCACTTCAAGAGTCTTAGTTGATAATTGAAACTCTGGAATCCCTGAGAGCCGGAGAGCCAAAGTGAATCTAAACCATCATATCCAAATGACAGGTGGTGTGAAGCTGTGGACTCTAGGTAAAGACCCAAAGTAATTCATAGCCATCAGATTAAGGGTGATACATGGTGCAAATCAATGGACTCTAGGTAAAGACCCAAAGTAAATCTCAATCATTCGATTCAAGGGGACACATGGCAGAAATTCACATACTTTGAGGAGAAGTGAAAGTTGAGAATTGAAAAGTCCGAAGCTCGAAGACTTGAACTGATTACAACCATAAGATCTGAGGGAGACACACATTAGTGGATTACCATCTCTGGATAAAAGAAATTGGGAAAGGAATTGAGATTTGAGGTTCTCGAAGCCCAAAATCCATAAACGATCATAACCTTTGATTGAAGAGGGCATATGGTAGAATATTTGTCATTATGGGAGAAAGAAAGGTTTGAGAGTTGAAAACTTCGAACACTGAAGTCTCTAAGTAAGTCTCGTTCGTTGATTTGAAAGGGGAAGATCTTATCCGCAGACTTGGAAGGGATAGACCTCAGCCATTAGTTTAGAAGCACCATCAAGATCATGAGATCAACAATCACCTCATATTGTGGGGACAAAAGGTGCTTGAGTTTTAAAAAGTTGAGGGTGGGCCGCAATCGAGACCACGGTTTTGGAAAAAGGACATGTGGTGGCTCGAGGTGAATTGCGGGGAGAAAAGTAGTTTTATTCCAATGGACTCTTGGGCATGCCTGCAATCATGTGTTTACATGAGGTCATCGCCCTAGATCACATCAAGGAGGGTCTTATCAGAAAAGGAGCTAGCGCCCAAACTATGATATTTCTCAAGCACGAAGGGGAAGGTTGCAGGTATCATAAGACCTGCGCTAGAAAGTCAGAAGGGCCTGTGTTTAAATACATAAAGAGACCATCAAGGTTTCAGGGAGTTGTTGGATTAAGAATCAGACATCCTTGACTGGGAGGTCATGTAGCCTTATAAGGGAGTAGGGGGGGCTGCATCAAGTGGTATCAGAGCCATTATTGAGATTATTTGCAGACAACAAACAAAGGAGAAAGGAGATAAATTGGTATCAATTGTGGTATCCAGATTTGATTTGTGTTTGAAGGCACTAGAAGGTGATGTAGTGGAATCATGCCACCCAGAAGACGCAGAGCGAATCCAGAAATGGAAGAATAAATGAGGTGACTCAAAATGATACTGGAAGCCATGGAAACAATGCAGAGGACAGCACTAGACACTAGAGATATTAGTGAAGCTAAGAGAGAAGAGATAGAGGTTGAAGAAAATGTAGCAGAGGATGTTGCACAAGACCACTTATTGAAATTTGTTTCAAGAATAGGAGCCAGAGAAAAAATAGAAGTACCAATGTATGAAGGCAATTTAGAAGTTGAAGAATTGTTGGATTGGGTACGAGCTATGGACAAGTACTTTGATTACAAAGATATCGAAGACGATAAGATGGTGAAGCATATAGTAACAAGACTGAAAGGTCATGCAACACTATGGTGGGATGAACTGCAAGCCGATTGCAGATGCAAGGTAAAGAAGAAAATTAAAAGCTAGGATAGGATGGTAGCCAAGCTAAAAGAAAATTTTATCCTGAAGGACTATCAAATCAATCTATTTAGAATATTGTAGAAACTAAGACAAAAAATCTTATCAGTGAAGGAGTACAATAAATAATTTTACAGACTGAACATCAGGGCCGGAACGAAAGAGAATGAAGTCAAGAAGGAGAAAGAAATGTAGTTTGTTATAGCGAGGAATCCTAGAGTTATCCTTACAAATAATTTTGTGGAGGATTTTCCTGAAGAGATCCAGGAACTGTTAGAAATCTATGTTGACATAGTAGTGTATGAGTTACCTCACTCATTTCCACCCATTAGGAGTATAAGACATCATATTGACCTTATTCCAAGAGCTAGTTTACCAAACAAAGAATCTTATAGGTTGACAAGGTGATCATAGACAGTAGGAGAACTGACAATCTAGTATCCACAAAGATGGTGGAAAAACTGGAACTGAAGACAACTGCACATCCAAACCCATACAAGGTATCATGGTTGGAGAAAGGACATAAAGTAATGGTAAGTCAACAATGGCAAGTTGAATTTAAAATAGGAGGTTATAGGGATGAAATATTATGTGATGTAATTACTATGGATGTCTGTCATATTTTATTGGGGAGACCATGGAAGTTTGACAAAAAAGTTATACATGATGGAATAAAAAATACTTATACCTTAGCAAATAATGGTAGGACACATATTTTGTTACCAATACAAGACAAGGAGCAAAAGAGGGAAGCTAGTTCAAGTATAATTCTCATGAGTGGGAAGGAACTCTTGAATGAAGTCAAGAAGGAGAAAGAAATGCAGTTTGTTATAATGAGGAAGCCTAGAGTTATCCTTACAAATAATTTTGTGGAGGATTTACCTGAAGAGATCCAGGAACTGTTAGAAAACTTGTTGACATAGTAGTGGATGAGTTACCTCACTCATTGCCACCCATTAGGAGTATAATCCATCATATTGACCTTATTCCAGGAGCTAGTTTACCAAACAAAAAATCATATAGGTTGACACCTAGAGAGAATGAGGAAGTCAAAAACCAAATCCAGGAGTTGTTGGATAAAGGTTTAGTTAGGGAAAGACTAATCTCGTGCACCGTACCAACTATTTTAAGTCCAAATAAGGATGGAGGATGGAGAATGTGTACATGTTGCAGAGCCATCAACAAGATCACCATTAGGTATAGATTCTATTTACACAGGATGGATGATTTGATGGATAGCTTGAGTGGAGCAAGCTATTTTTCAATGATAGACTTGAAGAGAGGATATCATCAAATAAGGATAAGAGAGGGAGATGAATGGAAAGCAACATTCAAGACAAATGAAGGTTTGTTGGAATGGCTAGTCATGCCATTTGGGTTAACAAATGCACCAAGCACATTTATGAGATTAATGAATGAAGTATTGAAAGACTTCATAGGAAAATTTGTCATAGTGTATCTGGATGATAGACTAATCTTCAGTAAGACAGAGGGAGAACACTTAAACCATTTGACATCAGTGGTGGAAAAGTTGCAGCAAGAAAAATTGTTGATAAATCTGAAGAAAAACTCTTTTATGAAGAAAGAAATCATATACTTAGGTTTTGTGATATCTTCAAATGAATTGAAGATGGATCCAAAAAAGGTGAGAGTAATCAGAGAGTGGCCATTGCCAAGAAACATATTTGAGGTACAAATTTTTCATGGGTTAGCAAGTTTTTATAGAAAGTTTATCAGAAGTTTTAGTGGTATATGTACGTCCATGCTAGACACTATGAAAAATAAATGCAAGTATTTTAAACGGATAGAGGAAGATGAAAAGAGTTTCAAAGTGTTGAAGGAGAAGATCATAGAACAACCAGTTATGGTCTTACCAAATTTTGGGAAAACATTTCAAGTGATATGTAATGCAAGTGGAGTAGCTATTGGAGTAGTCTTGAGTCAGGATAATAGACCAGTTGCTTATTTCAGTGAGAAGATGAATGAAACCAAGAAGAATTATTCCACATATGAAAAACAATTTTATGCAGTGATTCAAGATTTGAAGAAGTGGAGACACTATCTAAATCCTAAAGAATTTTTCTTGTACAATGATAATCAAGCTTTGCAGTTTATTAGTAGGCAAGAAAAGTTGAATCAAAGACATGCTAAATGGGTAAAATTTATGTAGAATTTTACCTTTGTTTTTAAACATATTGTTGGAACTGATAACAAAGCTGCAAATCCTTTGAGCAGAAGGATTTTAATTGTACAAGAATTCCAAGTGGAGACATTAGGGTTTGAACAACTCAAGGAAATGTATTGAGAGTATCCAGATTTTGAGGAAGCTTATGAGGCATGTAAGAATCCTTTGTTGGGAGGTAGAAGCCCATGGATAGAATATTTGATCCAAGATGGATTATTATTCAAAGGAATCCAACTATGCATACCAAGATGCTCAATGAGTGATAACCTGTTGAAAGAGAAACACAACGGAGGTTTAGCTGGACATTTTGGTCATATAAGACATTTGCACAGCTGAGAAATTCGTATTATTGGTTGACCATGAGGGAAGAGGTGAAAAATTTGTGAACAAATTCACAATTTGTCTATATGCAAAAGGAAGACAACAGAACATTGGTTTGTATCAACCATTACCAATTCTAGAAAGGTCGTGGGATGCAATCAATATGGATATTGTATTGGGATTTCCTAGAACTCAGAAAGGGAGAGATTCCATATTTGTTGTGGTGGATAGATTTTAAAAAATGGCACATTTTATACCATGCCAGAATACAACCGATGCTACACATATAGCAATTTTTTTTCCAGAGAAGTGGTGAGACTACATGGATTTCCTAGGAACATAGTCTCAGACAAGGACACCAAATTTGTAGGACACTTTTGGAGAACTCTATGGAAGAGGCTGGGGAAAAACTTGTCCTTTAGTTCAACATATCACCCTCAGATAGATGGATAGACGAAATTAGTAAACAAGAGTCTGGGAAACTTGTTAAGAATTTTAGTCACTGAGAAAGGTCGTCAATGGGATCAGATTCTGGCACAAGAAGAATTTGAATTTAACAATTCAATGAACAAAAGCACATCGAAAATTCCATTTGAAATTGTGTATGGTATACAAACAAGAGGGATTACTAAATTGAGATATTTGAATCAACATAAGTTCAAAAGTATTGGAGCAAAGGATTTTGCAACAAAAATGTAGAAACTCCATGACAGAGTTAGAGAGCAGCTACAGGACAACAACCAAAATTTTAAGAAGAGATGAAGTTTTAGCTCATTTGAGAAAAGAAAGGTTTCCAAGAGGGACATATAACAAGTTGAATATGAAGAAGATAGGACCATGAAAGATTCTCAGAAAATTTGTAGCCAATGCTTATGAAATTGGATTGCCAAACAATGTTTGGATATCACTGATATTCAATGTTTCATACATGTATCCTTATAGAAGAGATGAGGTAGGATAATCATATGATCAGAAAGAAGTTCAGTGGGGAGAGAAATTGCCCACAATAAAAAAACCTCATATGGAGAAAATCATTGAACAAAGAGATGGAAAGAAGACCAGGAGGAAGACATATCTTGAATACTTAGTGAAGTGGAAAGATCATCCAGTGGAAGATTCAAGTTGGGTCACAGAATGTGATATTTTGAGGCATGGAAAAACAATGCAGGAGCTCATGGAAAGGAGTCCATGAATATTTTAGCCAGAGGAGTATGATGCAGGAACATCACTTTCAAAGTCAAATACGCAAGCGTGGAGGCAGAGACACAACATCTCAACATGGCAGGATTTCAAATCAACATTTAACTCAAAAGTAAATCAATTTTTTGAGATATTTTAGAAACAAAATTTTTAAATATGTCGTCTTTGTAAAGTCGTATAGGACTATAAGGAGTTGCAGATATAGAGTGTTGGATCTTATCTGGAAATAACTGATATTTATTGTAATAGGACAAGGTAGGTAACCGATAAGACCTGATAGGATAGGTGGCAGACAACACGAAGAGAGAGAGCTCGTGGAGCCACTCCTTAGATAGTTGGTTGTTGTATTGTAAAAGGAGGATGAGAGTAAGTAGCAAGGGGATAGTAGAATAGAGTAGAAGAAAGATGCAGTGAAGGACTGCAATATTATGTAATTTGTTTCATGAATGAGTAGAACATACATAATTTTCCAAATCCTTCGGATTGAGTTCATTTGATGTGTGATTGAATGAGTGTTACATTTTTTGTGTGTGATTTAGTTCATTTCATTCATGTATGATTGTTAAGATTTAATTGTATGAGTTCATGATGAAACTGGATAAGTTTCAATTGTTTCTCTTCTGAAACTCATATGAAAGGTGTGCATCTTGTATACAAGGAGTGCATCAACAGAGTCTCATACTGACTCAGAGGAGTTCAGAGAGAAAAAAGGGAACTTGGACCAAGTGAAAAGAG
>ML786232.1:690695-740144 GCA_009831015.1 Picea engelmannii | reverse complement strand
AGTAATTGAAGACATGTTAATAATGTATGTGATGGATAAGCCATCTAAGTGGGAAGATTATCTGCACTTGGTTGAGTTTTCCTATAATAATGGGTATCAAGCTTCATTGAAGATGAGCCCATTTGAAGCCTTGTATGGTGGAAAATGCAGTACTCTAGTAAGTTGGGACAACCCAACAGATGGAGTGGTACTTGGGCTAGAGTTGCTCAAGGAAATGGAAGACCAGATGGTTAAGATTAAACATAATTTAAAGGTAGATCAAGATAGATAGAAGGGTTATGCTGACAAGAATAGGACATCAAGAGAATTTAAAGTACGAGAGCATGTGATTTTGAAATTAAAGCCCAAGAATAGCTCTTTGAAGTTGGGTAGTTGTACAAAGCTAGTAGCTAGATTCTATGGTCCATTTGAGATATTGGATAGAATAGGGCCAGTTGCATACATGCTTGCATTGCCTATTTCCATGAATGTGCATAATGTATTTCATGTCTCTTTGCTAAAGAAATATGTACATGATCCTAAGCATGTTATTGATTGGCATCTGATTCAGGTAGAGATAGAGGGAGACTTTTAGGTCCAGCCAATGCGAATACTGGACAGAAAATCCAAAATGCTCGGGAATCGAGTTATAAAGTTGGTAAGAGTTCAGTGGACTTGCCACGGTCCTGAAGATGCTACCTAGGAGCATGAAGATGCCATGCAGGCAGAGTACCCGCAACATTTTGAATAAATTTTGGAATTTTGGTTCTTGTTCTGTATATGCACTAAGGACAATGCCAAAATAAGGGGGAGGGGATGTAACACCTCGATTTTTGAGCCTCCTTATTAAATAATGTATTGTTTCATTTATGAGAGGCCAGATTTCCCATACAACTATTAAAAGGCCAGTGTGCCTAATAAATTTAATGTGTGATCATTATTAATAATAAATACATGGATGGGTGCTAGATAAACAAGGACTAAATTTATAAGGGGCTATGATACTACAAGAGATGGGGCTTGAGGGACTAAGTGTTTATTTCATTTTTTAGTTACCCATTTTGTTTAATGGGGGTGGGGGGAATAATTTACGTGAGCTCTTGGGGGGGTGGGGAGGCCAAGAGGTTATCGATCTCCATGAATTACAAAAACTCGTACCTTGTCTATGGAAGAGGTTCTTCAGTTGGCTAATTCTCTCATTCGTTTTGGTCATTCGTTCACTCTCATTCCCGTCCCCATTCTAATGTTGTTGTTGGTCGCTTCACACGTTCATTCACTTGATTTTTTCACCGTTCATCCTCTCTCATTGAGTCTACACTCAATTCGTTCCTTCACTCACTCATCTTTCCTCATTCGTGTTTGGATTGGGAAAGGAAATCATACCATTGAAGAAAAACCACAATTTTGTTGGTTGTAGAGATTTATGGTGTAATCCAGCTATGATTTGAGGCCTGCATATCTGAGATGCTAGGCCTGTGTTCAACTTTACTCACAACTATGAGTCTTGAGAGTCTCAGCATGGTGATTCTGGACCAACTTCACTGGAGCCCTAGAAGGAAAAGGAATGTCTGAGGGACTATGTGACAAAGAAGGGTGGAGGTCCATTCTCTTGGGTGGTGTAGGATGGGTAGAAGAGAGTTGGGTACTTGTATTCTTATGGGTGCTGGAGAAGCCTGTGAGAGCTTGAGGGTTGACTGGTTTGGGAAGCCAAGTAACACTCTGGAACTGTCCTTGTGGATTCATATCCGTGGCTTGGGGCTAACATTCTTGTTGAGACTTGGAACAACAATGTCTATGGTTGGGTGGAACGTTCTTGGTATGCAGCCAGTTGGTATCTTATTTTATACAAAAAAAGTGATCTCTGCTATGGTTTCCTTTTCTTGTGTATTTATTTTTGCTGCGTATTAAATTATTATATCTGAGATTTGTACTTATAATATGCATGCTTTCTAGTTAATGTTGTCCATGGTATATTGTGCATGTCTTTTATGTTTTAGTGTGAATATTGATCATTGCATGTATGTATTTCATGCTTCTTTATTAATTAATTGTTATTGGAGATTTGAAATCATCTAAGAGGTGCGTTCTTGGTGTGGCATGCTCGACTTGTGGGAGGTTGGGTATGTTACAGAGTTTAGAGGGAGTCATCCCTTAGGATCTAGTAGGGAGGAGAAACCTCCAAAGACATCTCATTGGAGATCATACTTCAAAGGAGATCAGTAGATGCAGAGGGAAAAGATGACTCTAGAGATTGTACAGACTCAGAGGGAGTCATGTTTTAGAGGGAGCATCGTACTCTAGAATTGATGGATACTTGATGAGCTTAGTTTTAACCAAGAATGATGCAGACTCAGTGTGAGCCTGATCTCAAAAAGAGTTAGTTGGCTCAGAGGGAGAGCCAATAATTTAGAGGGAGTTCCCTGTCATATCCAGGTGAGAGAGAGACCTATTCTAGGATTGAGAGACAAGTGTCATTATTTGAGGAGGCTTCGAGGAGATGTGAGATCTCCTGAGAGGATACACTTGTTTTAGTAGATATTGCTACAGTGGCAGAGGAGGCAACCAGATAGAAGGAATTCATATGGATCTTGTCTCAGTCAATGAGGGAGAAACCAATGAGGTAGACTGGACAAGAGGATTTACTCCAATGATAGAGGGACTTGGCCCCAGAGTTCGAGATGGAGTATCCTCTTCAGATGCACTCTTGGAATTAGAGGTGTGACGAGATCAGATGAGGTATTTCTCATTCATGGGATACTAATGAGATTCGATATGATGGACTGCAAGTCCATGAATACACCTATGATGAAAAATATGAAGAAGTTGAGTGATTCTACTTCGGATTCATATTTGGTGGATCCCATGATGTACATGCAGTTGATTGGATCATTGATGTACCTGGTTAATGGTAGGCCAAATATTTTCTTTGTAGTGAGAACCCTGAGCCAATATTTGGTTGAAGCCAAGGTAGTTCAAGTGGGTGGAAGTGAAGCATGGTATAGTTGGATATGGTTTGTCTCAGGTGATGAAGTGAGGCTTCAGAGAAATACATATTCCAATTGAGCAGGGACTGTAGTAGAAAGATTGAGCACCTCAAGGTGCTAATTCATCTTGGAATAAGTTACAATTTCTAGGATAAGATGGAATCATACTTCTATAGCACTCAGTACAATAGAGAAGAAATATGTCACAACTCGTGTTGCAATGATCCAGATTATTTTTGGCACGAAATGAGAGCGGAGATATAATAAAGAAATGTACAAAGATATCTCGGATGTCCAATAATATAACAGAAATGTATGAGAGATGCAACCATAAACACAAAGATACAGTAATACACAATTTTATATTAATGAGCGAAAATGTACAAAGATTGTAAAAATACACAATGAAAGACTCGCTAGAATGGTGGCAGCTTATCTCTAAGAAGAGGTGTGATGGCTAATCGCATTCACAAGAAGATGATCTTACAATGAGGCTCCAAAGGCCTTTTTATCATAAAGAAAATCCAAAAACCTAACCCTGGAAGATGAAAAACCAACAGTTTTGTGGACCCCGTTTTGGGTAGTTTGGTGTATCAATGATCCAGGGGATCAAATTTTGATCAAAAAATAAAAGTGCTTGGAATTTCTTCAAAATGTACACATGCATAGGCCTAGTCCTCACGATCCCAACGCAACTTGAACGGGTTCAAGCATACATCGTATGAGTGAGATATCATGTTCTGTTCATTTTGCCAAACAGGCAAAATTTTGCTGACTGTACAGTTCGTACAATGTTGACGTGGTAGCTGACCGTATAGTCCTTATGATTGTACAGTGACGTGGTAGTGATAAATTGCCAGGTGGCTAGAGTAGCAGTGTTGAGTTGGAAGGATGTGTGGTAGAAACGAGGATGAATCATTTGCTGACATTTGCCATATTATTGGCAAGTGATATGGTGCCACGTGGCCCAGTAGTGGGCTACCACGTGGCACCCCTCTAGTTTATAAAAGGTGTGTAGTCCGCGGGGGTCCAAACTCTGACCTCGTGGGAAGTGGCATAACTCTAATTTAGGCCGGGCTACCATCCCACCTATGGGTTGTTTGTTAACCTTATACTTGATTAAATTCATTTGAATTAGAGTTGTGGTATGGGTGGTGTAGAAAAGGGTTGGGGCTTAGCCCCAGCCCCCGGTCCCTAGCATACCATATGACCGATATCTCACAACTAGCATGTGAACCATTGCAATGGAGTCTATCCCAAAAGACGCAGGGTTATAGCTACATGACACTCCACGTGACTGATGACATGGAGTTTGTGCATAGTTTATCCACAGGGGTCGGTTTAAGCACTGGGACGTGGCCATATGCCCCCCATGCGTCCAAAACCTCCACCCAAAGGGGGCACTAAACACGCTAATGATTCGAAATATTTCCCCAAATTGCAGAGTGCACGTGGTGCTTGGTTTTTTATCCAGTAATGTTGTGGGAGTCGGGTTAGTCACACACATGTGCAAATTGGAGAAGCATAGACAACAAGTTTGAAGGGGAAACTTTCCAGGAGGATATCTTCTTCATTTTTTGGCCAAACCATGTGAAAAAAGAGCCCAACTAGGGGGTTTTGGATGTTCTGGAGCCATTGGAGCCATCTATTTGGAATTTTGAGCACTGTAAAGAACTTTTTTTTAGAACTTTGATAAAATAATATAAAATATCCATTGGAAGATGGACCAAGATATGTAGCCCAAGAGAGGGGTGAACTCCTTTATCATTTGATGTGTTATGTGTTTACTGATGGATGTTGATTGTTGGTTATTATGTGCATCTTAAGTGTGAAAACTCTCTAATTTATGTGTTTGCAAATTGATCCTTTTTCCCAAGCACACATAACTAACACTTACAAATAATTTAAAAGATATAAGTCTTCTTCATTTTCAGATCAAGTTGGTATCAGAGCATAGGTTTTTGAAGGCTTGATTGTTTTCAAGTGTTTTGTTTTTTGATGCTTACAAGGTTGAAGCTCACAAGAGGAGAAGGTCAACTTGTAGAGACAAGTTCTCAACTGTCAAGAAGGAGAACTACAAAATCACCTCAAGCTTCAAGGATATATTCACCAAGTATGGCTCATGAGAAGAGTCATAGAACTCTTCCTTCAGAGGAGGAAAATTTCATAAAAGATTTCTATGATATGACTAAGATGGTCAAAGTTTTGTTTGAAGAAAGAAATGCAAGATTCCAAGGTGAAAGCTCCAACCCTCCAAAGGGCAATGGAGACAGTGGTGATAACAATCCAAAGGGAAATGGAGGGAATGGTGATTCTCCATTGACTTCACCTCCATATTTCACCTCTTCCACAATTTCACAACCACCTCCAAATTATCCAAAAGAACATGGTAAAACTCCTTTACAAACTCCTTTGATTAAGCTTGATATTAAGTTTGAATTGCGAATGTACAATGGAGACGTAAATGTTGAGAAATTGGATAACTGTATTCATGAGATTGAAGTGTATTGTAGGATATAAAGGATCACAGATGATGAAACTAATATTCAACTAGCTTCTTTAAGATTGGACAATGCAACACTCATTTGGTGGGAAGCCAAAACTCAAGAGGACATGAAGAAAGATGGTAAATTTTTGTCCTCTTGGAATGATTTTGTTGTTGCACTTAAAAGGAAATTTTATCCATTAGCATATATGTAGAAAGCTATTATGGATTGACAAAAATTTAGGCAAGCTAAAGGGAAAGATGTGAAAAGATTCACTCAATAATTTAGGAGAAGATCTTTGGTTTTGGGTATAGAGTTGTCTTCTCAAGAAACTTTACTCAAATACATTGGAGGTTTGCATAGCTACTTGAGGCATACAATACTTATGTTTAACCCTTCAAATCTAGATGAAGTTTGTGTACATGCAACTCATTTAGAAGCAAGAGGAAGGAATGAACCTCAAGAGGAAAGAAAAAAGTATTTTAATAATGGAGACAAGGGAAAGAGGAAGTTTGAAGGAAATGGAAAGAAAAATGCTTTAGTCAAGAAAGAGAGAGAGAAACTATCATGTAAACATTGTTCAAAAGATGGCCATGATGAAGACCATTGTTGGAAACTTCATCCTGAAAAGATACCCAAAAAGTTCAACAGAAAGAGAAACCAAACATTGTTGCAACTGTACAACAAGATTTAGGATCTGATTCAGAAAATGAAACAAAAATCACAGCCATGGGTTTTCAAGGTAAGGATTCTATTGCAAGTACTTGTTCTTCAAGTAGTAGTAGCCTTAATGTAACTCAACATGGAAAATAAAGAATAGATCTTTTTCACATAAGGGTAATTTCAAAACATAGCAAGATAGATACTCTATTTGATATGGGATCTCAAGAAAACCTCATTTCTGAAGACACTGTCACGAATTAAATTTGGAAACTAATCCACATCCTAAACCGTACCCTCTAGGATGGATATGTGGAAATGCCAAATTGCATGTGACACGAAGGTGTAAACTTAGATTTTCCATCACTGCAAACTATATAGATGAGGTAGAGCTTGATGTTATTCCATTGGATATTTGTGGTATTGTGTTGGGAAACCCATATTTATATGATAGGAGAGCAATCTTTCATCATCATGAGAACAAATATCATTTTCTCAAAAACGGATTTGAGTACATTGTTGGAGCACATACAAAGATGATGAATTTGTCACTTACAAATGATGGAAAAATGAAGAGACTAGTCAATGCTAGTAAGAACCTTGTACTTTCGATGAGTAAACCAAAATACAATGATGAAGAAGAAGTTTTCCAAGGATGTGATGCAAAGTTAAAATTTGATGTATATGAGGTTGTTAACGAAAATGTTGAGATGTTTCAGGAACCAAGGGGATTGCCTCCTAAAAGGGGTATCCAACATGATATTTTATTGCATCAAGATGGTCCTCTTCCAAACATTGACATGTGCAGGATGTCAGTCATGGAGAATGTTGAAATCAGAAAACAAGTCCAAGAGTTTCTTGACAAAGGGGTCATCAAACCAAGCACATCACCATGTAGGTCACCAGTTGTTTTGGTACCAAATAAAGATGGTATATGGCATATGTGGGTATATTCCAGTGCCTTGAACAAGACTACAAATATGATTGTTGAAGGAGATACATGAAATAAATCTTTGAAAGAAAAGAAAGCTCCATTGCATGCCTTGAAAATCTATGTATTCCACTTGGTGATAAGGTATAAGAAAGACATTTATGACAAAGTTGTTGATATGCTTACTAGGCCTATTGTTAGTGCTTCAGTTATTTTTAAGAATAATCCTATCATGCATGAGAGCTATGTTGAAAAATATGCTTTAGATACTGATTTCAAATATATTTATGCAAATTTGTGTCGTACTAACCAAGTTGAGGAATTGGATTCCTATGTGCATGGTAAACTTTTGTATCTTGGCAAGCTATGTTTTTCACAAGGTGAAAGAGTCAACATGATAAGGGAAGCACATTCTTCTCTTGTTGTTGACCATTTTGGTGTAGGAAATATAGTGGCTATTTTGCAAAGCAATAATCCTAAGTTTTGGGATGAACATCTACACTACTTTCAACATGCTTATAATCGGGCTAAGCATTCATTGACTCAAACACCTCCATTTGAAGCATGTTTTGTCTATTTTCTAAAATATCCTTTAGATTTTATCTTTGGGAAAGATGTTGTTATTGATGGTCATTATGAAATTGATAGAGCAAAGAATTTCATTGAACAAAGTCAGTTGGTGCATCAAATGGTACCATAATAGTTGGAAAAGAGCCAAGCCAAGTACAAGACAAGACATGACAAGTTTTGTGTTGGTCTTAAAGGCACAAATCCAAGAAAGGATAGACGGATTGAGGTTGGAAAGGTGAGGGAACTATACCCTCATATTTGGATTGACTAAAAGTAGTCTTTTGGAGGTCCAAAAGATTCCCAATGGGGAGGAGTGATCCAGGGGATCCAATTTTGCTCAAAAAATCAAAGTGCTCGGAATTGCTTCAAAACATACATGTGCATAGGCCTTGTCCTAATGATCCCAACGCAACTTGAATGGGTTCAAATGGATGTTGTATGCGTGAGATACAATGTTCTATTCATTTTTTCCAAACATGCAAAATTTTGCTGACCGTATTGTCCGTACAGTGTTGACGTGGAAGTTGACCATACAATCTGTACGATTGTATAGTCACGTGGCAGTGCTGAGTTGTCAGGTGACTGACATGGCAGTGCTAAGTTGGTAGGATGACTGGGAAGGTTGTGTGTCAGAGACGAGGATGAATCATTTGTTGTCACATGTCATATTATTGGCAAGTGATATGGTTCCATGTGTCCCATTCGTGGGCTTCCATGTGGCACCCCTCTAGTTTATAAAAGGTGTGTAGTCCATGGGGGTTGAACCTCTAAACTCATGGGAAGTGGCATAGCTCTAATGTAGGTCGGGCTGCCAAACCGCCTACGGGTTGTTTCTTAACCTTATACATGATTAAATTTATTTGAATTAGAGTTATGGTATGGGTGAGGAAGAAAAGGGTCAGGGCTTAGCCCCAACCCCTGGTCCATAGCATACCATACGAATGATACCTCACAGCTGGCGCGTAGACTATTGCAATGGAGTTTATCCTGAAATACACAGCTTTATAGCCAAATGACACTCCACATGACTGATGGAGCAGAGTTTGTGCACAATTTAGCCATGAGGGTCAGTTTAAGCACCGGGACATGGTCATATGCCCCCTATGCATCCAAAACCTCTGCCCAAGGGGGCGCTAAATGTGCTAACGATTCGACAGATTGCCTCGAATTGCGGAGTGTGCATGGTGCTGAGTTTTTGATCCAGTAACGTTGTGGGAGCCAGCTTAGTCACACACATGTGTGAATTGGAGAACCAGAGACATCAAGCTTGAAGGGGAAACTTTCCAAGAGGATATCGTCTTCATTTTTTGGCCAAAACAGGTGCAGAAAGATCCCAACTAGGGGTTTTTAGATGTTTTGGAACCACTGGATCCATATATTAGGAATTTTGAGCACTATAAAGAACTATTTTTATCACTTTGAGAAAACAATATAAAATATCCATTGGAAGTTGGGCCAGGAGATGTAGCCCAAGAGAGGGGTGAACTCCTTTATCATTTGTTGTGTTATGCATTTATTGATGGTTGTTAATTGTTGGTTATTATGTGCATCTTAAGTGTGGAAATTTTCTAATTTATGTGTTTGAAAATTGATCATTTTTCCCAAGCACACATAATTAACACTTACAAATAATTTAAAAGATACAAGTCTTCTTCATTTTCAAATCAATCAACTTCCTGGGAGTGTAACTTTGGCATACAATCTTCGTTTGGGGCACACGATAACGCGTTGGAAAGGTATTGTCGAGGATATTCATTTAGGAGGATCAATCAGAGCCTTTTTCTATCATTGAGAAGATCAATCCTGAAAAACCTTCATTTAGGCCCTCAAAATGGCCATGGAAGTTAAAAACTGCTAAAAATAGTAAATTACCTAAATTGCCAAAAAAACTGTTTTGAGCCAGTTGGAAAAGGTGGGTGGCCACCGATATCCACCTAGATCATGAAAGTCGTGAAGTGGTGTAAATTTAGAATCTTCTTACATGACTTCATATGATACATGGTACAAAAGGGAGCAGTGAAGCTCCAATACTTATCCATAGATGAGCATATTGCAGATATCCTCCTAGAGTGGCCATGCTGACTTGGATGAAGAGGATGATACTCAGGATTATCCATGTTAATTTGGTTAGTGATGGGTGTTGATGTTTCAACATTGGGAATACATTCTCCTATATTGGTCATGCACGAGGCTATGGTAGTGTTGATATGACCAAGGGAGAATGATTCATTCGCTCATGGGGATCTGCTAGTGGTGAATGTCCCAGGTATGTTGATGTTCTCTAGGAAATTGTATTGAGTAAACATTATCCTAGATTGATCATGCACGAGGCTATGCTAGTGCTGATATGACCTAAGGGAAAATGATTCATTCACTTATAGGGATATGCTAGTAGTGAATGGCCCATAGCATCAGACATAAATTATCCCAAATTGGTCATGCATGAGGCTATGCTAGTGCTAATATTACCAAAGGAAAATGATTCATTCACTTAAGGGGATCTGCTAGTAGTGAATGGCCCATAGCATTGGGAAGACATTATCCTATATTGGTCATGCACGTGTCTATGCTAGTGCTGATATGACAAAGGGTAATGATTCATTCACTCACAGGGATTTTCTAGTGGTGAATGGCCCAGGTATAGTCCTTCTCTTGACAAGGAGTGGATGGAATCGAGATGTTATCACATGCATATTTCAGGATGGAATGCATGTGCGGAGATGACACATCAACATCAATCATGAAGACAACATTTCTATGACAAAAGAAATCCAAGTATGGAGAATGCCTCCCTCATTGAGAGGGAGTGTTGGAGATTTGCAACTTTGGGTAATCATTCTCCACAAGAAAGTACAAGAAGACCCATCCATGCCATTAAAAAATCCCCAGGAAGAAGTTGAAGACCCAAAAATAAGAAGTCGACCCCAGAAGAAAATAATAAAGTAATTGAAGACCTATAAATAATAGGTCAGCCTTAGACTGGCACCCATATTAGTATAAATACGGGACTGACTCATTTCATTTGGACAGGCAGAAAATTTTCCTTTCTGTAGTGCACACAAGGTAGTTGCAGTTGTAGTTGTGCTATTTCACTATATCTTGGTTCTGGTTGTCTTGGATCGTGCACTACACTTGGAGAAGATCTTGCTTGGTTTCTCTTGATCATTTTATTGAGGCGCTAGGTCTTGGTGATTCCTTTCTTGGGGAGTATCTTCTCTATATGGTATTGTGGCTATTGATGGTGATGTATTGTTAATATCTTGGACTGAATTCTTCTATAGAAATTTTGTTGGGTTTTCTCCCAAGGTTGGGTTTCCCAAGATAAACTCTCGTGTTCTTGTGTCTACTGTGCATGGTTAATATTTCTAGATCTTGTTATTTCCGCTGCATTGTTATAATTGAGTTTTTCAATGTATAGTTATTCTATGATCACTGATGTATGAAAGTGAATCTTGTCATTAATCATAAGGAAATAAATATCAAATCTGAGAATCATATAAATCTACAACATTTAAAACAATTTAAAAATATACTTAAAAAGCATAATTAAAAAATAAATAATATAAACATTAATGTTTAAAATATTTAAGAAAAAAACAAAGACAAAGAAAAACGCAAGACAAAGAATATTAAAAATAAAAATAGAAAACGATGTTTTTTTCTTTTCAAATATGATTAAACACCACATCTTCGTTACCCTCTCCCCTTCCCCCTCCTCCCATAATGCATTGAGTGGATAGTGGGAGTGCCCTCGTTGACAACATAATCATCGGTGTTAGGATATTTAGACACTTATGAGTTAGTTAAGATCAACTTGGTCAAATGTTTCGTTAGGTAAAAGTGTGTGTCTTAGTGTGTTTCTATAGTATGCATTAGTATACATTTGTATTTAGGTAATCTGAAGGTCATGATATGTTCCCAACATGGAGTGATCCAATAATCATATTCTCCTTGATCGTAAAAACTACATTGATTCATGCCTTAAAATATGATTGGTCCATGATATCTATTTAAATATCATGGAGAGTCACTTGGTGATGATCGATTGTGATAAAATCTCTTGAAAATTTCTATGTAACATTTTTCTTTTGCATTAATAAATTTCTCCAAGTGGCCACATTGGTTGGGGACGTGGATGTTTCCCCATCCAGTTTTTACCACGTCAAAACATCGATGTGTTTATCTTTTATCTGGTTGTGTGAGTGGTTACTAAAGGTGTTTGTCCTCTGTTGGAATACTTGTGTTGTTGATTATGATATTGGAGCACATTTGAAGACCCACTCCCATTGTATATTGAGATCATGAAGCTGTGTTGTTGCATCTCTATTTTCTATGGATTAAGAGGACTATTTCATTGTGTCTGGAGTGCTTGTTTCAGTAAAGAACACTTTTTGTTTCACTCAAAAAGTTTTATGTTTTTCCAAGATACGACCATTTCAGTTAGATCTGAAGGTATAAAGCCAGAATACACCCTATTAAATTTTGTGCAGAGATAATATTTTGGTTTTACTTCAGTTTTATGTTTTTTATTTCTGGGTTCTTACTCTTTTAGACCTACATATTCTCTTTTCCCTAGGCCCTATGCAATCTCGGAAAATTTGAAACAAAGCGGAGAGGGTTTTCCCGTCTGCGTATGCTCTTTGTCGTGCTCTCTATGTGATCTCAGTAAATCAGAAATAGAGGGAAAATTGCATTTTTTGGGTAAGCTAATTGAGATCTAACCCTTGTTGTCATTGAGAAACAAAAAATTATTCCTGTGTGAAAAGAGTTTTTTATGAGCATGCTCGCCAAGGCCGTTTTCAACAACAACAACAACAATCCTCCTTCTAAACAATATAATATGTTTTGCACTAGTTCACTTGGTTAAAAGTGGCTTTATTAAGTAAGAGGTCTTGAGCTCAATTTTTTATTCTGTTAGTTTTTTTAAAAAAGTTCATGCATCCATTTTAAAGTGTATTTCACTTAAATTATAAAAGTGAATGACTATAAATAGCTTTAATATTTTAAGTTATTTATTTTTCATGCAACTTTCGTTTATAAAGTAACTTCATTGTAAAACTGATCTCTGGTTATTCTATAATAGTGGGTCACTTCATAAGAAACTTATTTGTAAAAGTGAGGTTATTAGGAGGGGTATCACCACGTGGACCAACTTCTACTTTCCACGTGGTTCTTTGGTTACCGTTTATGCATTTTTTCAAAAGGGCACAACTTTCACATCTGAAGTCCATTTTCAGTGTTGTTTTTTTTAACAACTATTTTTTTCGAGATATTTCCATCTAGACCATCAGTTTTAGTGTTTTTTGCATATTTAATATGGATTCTCCTAGTGATATTTTTCTTGCCAATACCAAATACTTCCAATATAAATCCCATATGAATGATTTATCAAGAGGTCAATGATTGTACCAAATTACCTTGGGAAAAGAACAATAACCAACTGATGATGAAAAGTATTCCAAATGGATTAATAAGAATAATGAAGCCCGTGGAATAATCAAAATGTCCATCTCTCACGATTTAAGGTTTCACCTTGAAGAAATTAATGCCCCCAATAAATCTTGGGAAAATCTTGAAGTTGTGTTTGGTAACCATAATACTATTCGAGCTCACTAGTTGGAGAATCAAGTAATGACTTTAAGTCCAAAAGATTTTCCTTTCATTGAAGATTACTTATCTAATTTCAAAACACTTATACTTGTATGTATAGAATGCCAACTAGATCTAAAGGAATATCAATGCATATATGCTATTATTTCTAACCTTCGTGGTGAATATTATGTTTTTGTATCTACCTTTTATGCCACTAGAAAAGCTCTAGGGAGTGTTTATAAAGAACCCTATCTTGAGTCCTTTTGTGATTCTCAAATTTGAGTGCAAGATAAGCTTGTGCAACCTGGATTGATTAGCATTGTAGGTACATCCAACAAAGCCTTAGTGGTCCAACAACAATATAAATCCAAGAATCCCAAGAAGAAACATCCTCACGAAAATAACAAGAAAAACAAGGGTCCCAAACCCTCTTAGCCAACTTCTACTCCTAATGGTGACAAAAGAGAAAAATCTAAAAATAAGAAGACTGAAAGACATTGCAACTTTTGTGGGAAAGATGGTCATCTAGAATCCAAATGCCTTAAGAATATGTAATCTTTGGAAGCAGCGATGAAGAAGCACAAAATTAGTATTGATTATTCTTATTCTAACTCTTCTTCTCATGGACATGCACTTTCCGCTTCTGGTTTCTCATTTAATGCAACATCTACTTCTTTTTCTGATGAGTGGCTTATTGATTCTGGAACATCTTATCATATGGCTAAGGATAAAGACATATTTTTTCCTCTAAATGAATGTAACACCAAGAATATATTTCTTGGGTATGATAAATCTCTTAGTGTTGTAGGATCTGGAATAGTTCAAGTAAATAATGGTCATTTCAATAATGTATTATGTGTTCCAAGTCTTTCCTGCAACCTTCTATCAATGTATCAAATCACTCATTTAGGTGAAGGTAAAACCATAGAGTTTTCACCTCACAAGTTGTAATCAAGGATCTAAAATACCCTAAGCATGTTCTTACAACTGGAATTGTTGATGATATTACCAGGTTGTACAAGTTTGACAACTTTGGATCATCATCTTTTCCATCAATTTGTGTTGCTCATAGAGATGACTTGAGCAAACTTTGGCATGAGTGGTTTGGTCATCTAAACTATCTCTCATTGCAAAAACTATGTAATCAACGGATGGTGATTGGTCTTCATCTTGTTTCTTGCAGATATGATGTTTGTGTTGATTATGCTCTTGACAAAGAGCACCGAGATAATTTTGACAAGCATGCCTCTTGGCATGCCTCGAACCCTTTGCAACTTGTTCATAATGAATTGTGTGGTCCATTTTCTTCTCCTTGTTTTTCTGGGTTATAGTATTTCTTATCTTTCTTTGATGACTTTTCCAAACACACTTGGGTTTACTTCTTAAAACTTAAGAGAGACGTTTTTGACAAGTTTTTGGCCTACAAGGCCCTTTTAAAAAAGAAATATGGAAATCAACTTCAAAGGTTAAGAATGAATAATGGAAATGAATATGTGAACAATAATTTTACAAGTTATTGCAATGCACAGAGCATCCAAATGCAATACACTATTCCATATACACCATAGAAAAGTGGTGTTGTTGAGATAAAGAACCACACATTAAAATAAATGGCTAATTTTATGATCCGATAGAAGGGATTAAGTTTAAAGTATTGGGTATAAGCCATTAACTATGCAAATTACATAGTAAATTGCACTCCCACAAAGGCTCTTAAAAATATAACACCAGAAGAAACATGGAATAAAATTAAGACAAATGTAAGTCACTTCTATGTATTTGGAAGTGTAGCATGGGCTCACATTCCTGATGAGAAAAGGAAAGCATTACAACCTAAAAGTCAGAAGTGTATGTTTTTTAGTTATTCTGAAGATATCAAAGGTTACATACTTCTTCAACCTCATTGGACTGAAATTATTATTAGAAGAGATGTTAAATTTGATGAAAATATCTTGTCTTGTGAGCCTAATTCATCATTGCGACATCTATGGCCTACGATCCATCTTCGACATGTGTGCCATAGTTTGTCCCTACTATGGTTTATTATTCTTCAGATGATGATAGTGAGGATGAAAATACACCTCCACCTGCTCACCTTCCTCTAGATGAATCCATTGAACATGAACATGCACAAACACCACTGTTTC
Organism: Picea engelmannii; assembly: GCA_009831015.1. Taxonomy (NCBI): domain Eukaryota; kingdom Viridiplantae; phylum Streptophyta; class Pinopsida; order Pinales; family Pinaceae; genus Picea; species Picea engelmannii. Next base: position 724,795 of record ML786232.1, on the reverse strand, counting down.
CTATATGGGTTCGTTCAACATGAGAATCAGTTGGTGATATTGTCAATGATTCTTCATATTAGCATCAGACATGTTCACAGTTCCAGCAAGCCTCTTCTCTGTTCGCTCAAATTTCAAAGAATCATCATCCAAAGACATTTGTAGAAGCTTTAGGTCATCCATATTGGGATACAACAATGCATGAAGAGTATCGTTCTTTAATGGAAAATGATACTTGGGATATTGTACCTCTTTCGAAAGGAAGAAAAAATGTCAGATGTAAATGGGTCTATACAACTAAATATGCATGAGATGGAAGTATTGAAAGACACAAGTCTTGGTTATTTTCCAAAGGATTCTCCCAAGTTGAAGGCATTGACTATAATGAAACCTTTGACCCTGTTGCCAAAATGAATTCCATCCTCCTTGTTCTAGCCTTTGCAGCCTCACATAAATGGGAGGTCCATTATATGGATGTTAAATCCACCTTATTGCATGGGGATTTGCAAGAAGAAATATACATGAAACAACCTCCTGGTTATGTACAAAATGACTCTATCCTTGTTTGTCTCCTTAATAAATCTCTTTATGGTCTTAAGCAAGCTCCTCGATCTTGGTATGCCAAAATGGAAAAATTTCTTCCTGACATCAACTTTTACAGATGTCATTATGACCCTAATGTCTATACCAAAAAATTAGGAAGCCATCTCAAAATCCTTGTTCTTTATGTTGATGACCTTATCCTCACTAGTAGTGACCCAAAAATTTTAAACCATGTGAAAACCATCCTCAATATGTAATTTGAAATGATCGGATTAGGAAATTTACACTATTTCCTTGGCCTCCAAGTACTACAAACCAAGGAAGGAATTTTTCTTTCCCGGTCTAAGCATCCTTGTGACCTTATTCGTTGCTTTCATATGGAAGATTCTAAACCATCCCCTTCTCCCTTTTAGTCTAGAGTCAAACTTGTTTCCACTTGTACTTCTCCCGAACTTGATGCCACTTTGTAGCATCAGTTAGTTGGTAGTTGTTGGATGCAGGCCTAATCAGGAAGAAAGGCTATTTTTGGAGGAGAGGCATGAAGGGAGGAAAAGACAGATGGAAGGCAAAGAAACACATGTAAGATAAGAAGGCGAGGCATGCATGCAAGGAAGACCTAACGATGCTAGGTTTAGGGGTTTTGTAATGCATTGAAATGACTGGTGAGCCAAGGATATAAATAAGTAGTACTTAGAGAGAATGAAGAGGAGAGAGACAGAGAGGGGGAAATATATATATAAATACACAGAGGAAGAGAGAGTTGTAAGTACTACACGAATAATTGAGCTGGTGATATAGAGAAGGAGTGAGGGACTCGATATAGAGGGTTAGATCACAGGTTGAGGATCCTGATGTGATCTAGTTAACCTGGCAGGGATCGAGGAGCCTGTGGAAAAGGGTGAGATCTAAGATTGTAAACACACACGACGTGATATATTTATGAACCATAATAAAATCTTGAGATATAGATATTTGTGGACGTAGCCCAGGTGGGGGTGAAACATAGTAACAAATATGTTATGTGAATGAATGTATGTGTCTATATGTTTGATTAATTGATGAATGTTAGATGAATGAAATAACTAGGTAGATCTGGTATTCCACATGCATGAATAGAATGACTATTATAATTAGATGTCAGAATGAATGAATAAAGATTACAGAACACAACCACATATATCCACTCATTCTCAGGTTGAAAACAATTGAGTATTGCAACCACCCATAGAGCTATATCGGGTGAGACTGTGTAGTACACTCTGTGTGCTGCATTGCCTTCTGGTCTACCAGAAGGGCCGATAGTTTTAAAGGGATTTTGTTGGGAATCTTATCAAATCTGAACCAGGGTCAAAGTATGATAGTAACATAGAATCAGAATAACCCATAAATAATCTTCAATGCCAATAGAGAGTAGAAATCCAACAAATGGTTCAGTTGCCGGTTGTCTGGAAGAAAATGGGACTGATTATGTGAGAATTGTGAAATACGCGTCAAAAGAATGTCGAATCAAACAACGAGTCATTGAGAGAATGAGAATCTAAAAGGGAATGTTGAGACTGTGGAATCCAATGAAAGAAGAGATAGAGAGATGGTTGAATACAAAGGAGCTAGAGTTTGCACAGAAAGATAACAAAAATCTGAATTTAACACCATGCAAACATTTGGACAAGTATGTATTCAATGACTTGCATGAAGTATTTTTCTGTGATTTCCCGGATGTATTGAAGGAGTGGATAAAAAGGTTGAAATACAACCATCTTACAAATCAAATTAGGCAGTGAGAGCAGAATCCTGAAGAGATTGCACAGTTACAACAAGTTGATAATAAGTTTACGCATGCAATAGATTTATGGTTAGACAACATTGTTGCAAGATTTATCACAGAATTTGTAGTATCTGCAACGAAGTCTTACAACGTCGTTGAACAAGAGTTCTTGAAAAGATCCCGAGGTGGGTACATCAAATCGTTATACACTTCCATTAAGATATTACTATATAACAAAGGTGTAATGACAATGGAGTTAGACAACTAAAATTCCCTGCGTGCATATGGGAAGGGGGGAAGTACTAATAGGAGAAGGAAAAATGGAAGGAGAAGGGGATAAAGGAAAGAAGGAAGAGGCCTTGGACCCAATTATGATGGATGAAGACCAGATCAATCGGATCATGGCAACATTTGGAAAGACGCACAATAGAGTACCCTACCAATATAAGGTGAACACCAAGAAGAGAGTCGTAGCCGCAAGGGAAGTCTTGGAAAGTGATGAAGAGGAGGTAAAGGATCTACGATCTCTGGAGTAGATTGAGGAAATCTTGCACGTGACATATGAGAGGAAGACGAGAGGTACAAGAGAGTAAATAGAAGGCATCACTCCTATCCATATCAATGTTAGTGTGGAACCCATAAATCCATGTGTGACTAATACACTAAGAAGAACACCGCCATTTAAACAACCAAATTTTGAGAGAAGGAAGACATCAGGAAGTACACACACACAAGGAACAACAACTGGGGGATCTAGTTCAGGAAGCATTATTCAAGTATCTACACCGTGTGGAGGTAGTAGTTCAACATTCAGGATGGTAGGACATGATCCCACCATCAGGTTACTAAAATTCAAAGGAGAAGCATAGGAGGACCCAAAGAAGCACTTGTTTATCTGCGAAAATATTTGGGAAGAGAAACAGATCATAAATGAGGACACTAAACTGACATAGTTAGCTATCACGCTAAGATATCACACACTAGATTGATACATGAGTTCAGTTGCAAACAGTCTGCTAGGGACAACCAGAATGATTGGAGATATCAAGAAGTTGTTGACAAATAAGTTCCATAAGCCTAGTTTAGAGGATCAATATATGAACGAGATGATAGATATTAGATAGAAACAAAGAGAATCTATATGGGAGATTGACTAGAGATTCAAATGATTGAAGCGAAAGCTAAAATATGTCATGAAAGATATGCAACATAAGCATATGTTCATCAATTCACTTCTACCACACTTGAAATATCTGTTGCGACAACAAAAATTTCAGACACGGGAAGAGGCTCTAAAGGTAGCCCTACAACTGGAAGAGAACCAATATCAGAAGACAGATCCAACCATAGAGGAGCTGAAGGAGGATCTAAAGAACTTAACGTTCCAGCTAAATCAGAAAAAAGGTAAATACAAAAGAGAAGTCGTTTGGTGTACCACATGTAGGATAGAAGGAAACCATAAGAACGAATGTCCAACATTCGTGCAGTACATGGAAACAACAATTCCAAACACATTTCCAACAAGAGGACTATGGTGTGAGATCTGTAAGAAACAGGGTCATGATCCATACCACTGCCCAGTGATGCAGAAGTACCAGACAATATTGAAGAGATCATATTGCAACTTTAGCAAATCAGTAGGCCATGATGACAAAGATTTCATAACCATGGACCTCATCAGGGAAATAACATCATATGCATACATGGTGTAGGCAGAAATGATGATCGGGAAAGATGCACCGCAATTCAACCAAGTACCATCCCCGTATAACACTGTGAAACAGTAGTATAACATTGCACAACAACAATATAACACTACGCAGACGCAGTACAATATCACACAACCACACTATAATATCGTGCAGTATAACCAGGTGCCTCAGTATAATGCGGCACGAGGGGATTGAGCTAGCTACAGAGGTGGAGGAGGAGTAAGAGGAGGCTTTGGAAGAGGTGGTGGACCAGTGGTATGCCACAATTTTCAACAACTAGGACACTATGCAAGAGAATGTCCACTTCCACCATCGACCTGTATGTATTATCGTGCATCAGATCATGACACAGAATAATCTCTGACACTATTAGGGAAGATCCAGGAGAAAAGAAATTAGAACAATCAGAATGTTTAGTGGATTTTGGCAGAAGTGAGGGATGAAGGAAGAAACATCAACATAGTTACGCAAGGAGGAGACAAAATAGGAAACGACACGGTAAGACAAGAGCTAGCACAACACCAATGGGTGAAAAGGAATGCTGAACCAAAGAAGCAGTTTGATGCGCATAACGAAAATGAGATATTCAATCACTATAGACAATAATTTATGAATCTGGACATTACATCGAAATCGACTACGCAGTATAATAAGGAAGTAACAACGTACAAGATGCCTCCATATCTTGATCACACCGAAGAAACATAATCACTGGGACAAGTAAGTACGATTAGGGGTTTTTTGCAATCATGTGTTAGACTACTAAATGATCCATCCTATGTTAAACATTACACAATATGCTAGAAAGATGTAGCATAGGGGTAGAAGGAAAGCTAGAACTGAAAATGGTTAACCATCTGCATACAAGAAGGAGAACACATAGGGAATTCAGACTGAACGCCAACATTGGAGATTTCAACATGGGAGATATTATACTAGATTTAGGATCCAAAGTAAATATATTACCTAAGAAGACATAGCAATGTATGGGAGAACCCACATTAGGATATTCGCTTGTTTAGATGAAACTAGAAAATCAACAGAGAGTTCTACCAATTGAAATATTAAAAGGAGTGATAGTAGATCTGTATGGAGTATGGACTAAATTCGACTTCGAAGTAATCGAGATAGTGGATGGAACAACACTTTACCCGACATTGCTTGGCTTGGATTGGGCATTTGATAACCAGGCCATAATCAAATTAAAGATTAGGAAGATGACCTTCGAATCTGTAGAATATAGAGTCATTGCACCTGTTGTCGCAAGAGTTGACTCTAGGTTGTAATAGAGCCAAGCCTTAGCACATTTTGAAAAATATAATAATGGGTGATTGATCAGTTATTGAAGGATTCTATAACTAGGTCTGAAAGAAGATTTCAACCATTAAAAATAATAAATAAAGAGGCATGACCTCGTCTGATAAATCCATTTAAAATCATGAGGATGGATAGAAGATAAGATATAGACAAAAATGAAAGAAAAAGACAGGTATCCAATTCTGATAAATCTATTCTTCCTTTCAGTAGAATAATGACAATGATTTCAAATATTTGGACATAGGTCTTGTCTCACTCACAGTAGGATAGAGAAAAAGATATTAACAAATATAACTTGTAAATAAGGAAAAAACAATTAAGATGCATGTCTTTTCTACTTATAGTAGAACAAAGAAAAAACTGCACTTGAAAGAATGCTCTTAATTTGTCACAACAAAAGTCTCACTAAGTTGTAACTATTACAAGTTGAATAAAAGAAGGGGCAGAAGAAAGAGAAGTAGTGAAAACTTCAAAAACATGACACGAGAAAAAGACATAATTTAACATAACGAGATATAGAGTCTCTTTGCTTCTATCAAATGTATTGCTAAAAAGACTACATTACAATCCCATCCTCAAGGGCTCTCGGGCTTCCCCCCCCTTTTGATACATTTAGAACTCCTAATATTTATACCAGATGAGTTCCTTCAGTTTGAAACCGATTACAATGATCTCTGAAAGAAACGTTTTGGTTTGAAACCGATTACAATGATCTCTGAAAGAAATGTTTGGATTTGAAATTGAATACAATAATCTCTGAAAGAAATGTTTCGGTTATGAATGTATATCATAGGAATCTTTAAAATTTAGTTGGATTTAATTTGATGTCATTTATTGATGATATTTATTTGACTTCTGTTGCATGGTTGGTCTTTGCTACTGACTATGGCCACTTATGAAAATATCATTCCTCGAAATATGGAGATGATTGGATGCATGTTGATGCTATGTTGCTAGGTGTCTCGAGTCATTTGTCACCTACAATGAGTTTACTGGCGTAAATAATTGCAGTTGAAGCTATGGCGATGGTGATTGGACAACTATCTCAATGCAGGCTCGTTATGGGAAGGTGGTGCATCTGTCAGGAGGTGACGTGTAGTAATAGTGGGATATAGGTGGTGAGGGGCGAGAGGCTACAAAAGTGTGACAGGTTCTCTATTTTGCGGGGGTGCGAAGAAATGGTTTTGAGGTAACCCGCTTTTCTCCCTGCAATGCATCTGGTGATGACACATAACCCCGAGAGAAAACCACAGTTTAAATTGCGGGACTGCCTCTTGAAATTAAAATCCGTGCAACTCCGTACCCCACAATCTCTCTCGATCGTTGATCTAGGCGAGGGAAAGATAAGTTGTCAGATCTTGCAAAGTGAAATAAGTGCCCAAAGGTTAAGTTGAGGTCATAACTCTTCGTCATATGTAGAGAAGATAGAGAGAATTTCGTGCAATTCCTATCCATCGATCTGAGCGGGGGACACATGTCAGACGATCTCGATATTCGATGATTTCATACTTTGGGGGGGAGACAAGCAGTGCTGAGTAAAGAACTCCTGAAGACCCAAAGTTTCGAAGTAAATCCCCTCCTTTGAAATCAAGAGGACATGCGGCAAAAGATCTCTCAATTCGTGGATAACCACTTCCGAAGAAAGTTGGATGTGTGAAGCGAGAAATCCTAAAGCCCATAGTTTCGAAGAAAATATCCATTGTTTAAATCAAAAGGACACGTGGCAGGAGATCCTCCACTTTGGGGGTGTAGCATTTCATAGATTTGCACCTTGGAACGTTCGAATCACGGAGTTCCGAAGTAAATCCTCACCTTTGAAATCAAAAGGACACGCGATAGGAGATCCTGTACTTCAAATACTTAGCACTTCAGAGATTTGCACCTTGGAATGCCTGAAGCCCGAAGTTCCGAAGTAAATCCTCACCGTTCAAATCAAGAGGACACGCGGCAAGAGATCTTGTACTTTGGAGACTTAGCACTTCAGAGATTTTGTGCTCCCTTTTCTTTCGATTTAGCTTCTTCCCTTCTATATTTGGTCCTTTTCTTAGTTTATCCAGCTTCCGAACTGATTTATCGTTCCACTAGATTCTGAAATCTGATCCATCAAGTTTTCTTGTAAATGTTTGTGGCGCCATAATCCTTAAGGAAATAGGATTAGTCTGTCTGTAACAAGAAAGGTCTGTAATCTCTTCACTGAACAAAAATGTTAATTGTAAATGGTAAAATAATTTTGAAATTCGAAGAGCTTGTATAGATCTGTTTACAGATAAATTATTAAAAAAGTCTGATGGAATTTGTTACCTGGAAAATCACAGTAATTATTCAAATTGTTAACTTTATCCAATCACAAACATCAATAACAATGTAAGAGGTCATAAATCTAAAGTTCAAAAAGGCTCAAAATTAGATGTGTTCCAACATAGGCTCCATCTAGGGATTGTGGCTCCTTGTGAAATTATCCAAGTCCCAAGACCTTCAAAACATACTCAATAATAAATTTCAAGTTAGGCCATTTAAAATTTCCTTTAACTAAAACTCAATTCAGAATTGTTTAAGATAATCAAAATAATTTTAACTAGAATATCAGGCTTCAACCGAATTTGTTTGCTTCAAGGTTAAGCAGATGTAACATATTTACTTAGGGAATCCCTAGTTGATCCAAGATGTACAACTCATCAGAAAGAGAACTAGATAACAAAGTATGAAATATATGTATATATGACAACCATACAGATATCATAGATATTCCTTCATTACTAGCGAGCATGTTCAGTACCCCGATGAAGTTATCTACTTCTCCCATTGAATTTCCTTTCATCACTTCAATTTTCATTTTGTTGAGATGAGGGAAATTATTACATGAAATTCTTTTCATCATCTCGTTTTGGACAAAATGGGGGCAATCGAATTTCAAATTCCTTTCACCATTTGTCTTGGACTAAATGGGGGCAATCAAATTATGAATTTTCTTTCACCATCTGTCTTATATTTTAATATTTTGAAGTGGGGGCAATCAATTTGTATGTATCATACAAGGGATGATATTTGCTTAAAATTTTAAAAGGAAGGTCAGTCATAATTTTTAAGTATACTTTGAAACTAATTTTCTTCCGATTTTCAATACACCTTCGCCTATAGGGAATTTTTTTATGGGAATTTTAATCATTTCAGGGATAAACCTTGAGAAAAATTGTCAGTTTAAAATTTGATATCAGAGCTAAAATTGTCAGGATTAGCCTAGACATACTTTTTCAATTAAAATCAAAGGAACCTAAAGATTTTCGCCAAACTTTGTTTTGAAATATGTTTTTTAAGTTTTCATATCCAAGGTAAGTTTCTATGTTTCTATGAAGACTAAAGAAAATAAGAAAGGAGAAAGAAAATATGAAGTGGATAAGAACTTGGGGATAGGTAAAAAATGACCCAATCACAGTTTTGAAGGATCTGGATCAGCAAAAATCCTAATCCTACACAAGTTTGTGTAATTAGTTCAAAATTATTTTGAGTTTATTTATTATTATTTTTGTTTTCGTTTTAGAGATGGTTTTTCAATTTATCAGCATGACACTATAATTTTATACATTTTTTATTCTCAATTCGGGTGATAATATTATCATGAGAAAAACTCCCTTCACATTCCTTTCAAAAAGAATATTTCAATTTTATTGGGACTATAAGAAGAGTAGGGACTCATACCTTATTTTTCTTTTGAATTTTAACCATGGAATATTATTTATTTATCACCTTCTTTTAGAGAAATCCAAAAGACGAAAAAGGTGAGTGTCGGGTATTTCTTGAGCCTCATCTCTTGTTCAACAAGATCTACTCGGAAAAGCACCAAGAACAATAGAACATGTTTCTTCATCCTTCTGCGACCTAAAATCAACCATGTTAAACTATGAACCCCGTCATTGGGCTATGGATTCATAATGCCTAAAAACTGAACCATATTGTATGCCAAACTGAGAACCAAACTACTGAACTGAAATAAAATGTTGAACTAGAATGTTGAAATGAAATGTTGATTTGGAAAAATTATTTATATACATTGGCCCTACACTAATTAGGTGGAATTCCATTGATGAAGTAATATGGAGTTTCCAATGGAGACATGTAAGTAGTAGATTGCTTAACTTACCTTATTTTATGTTGGATGAAGGAATGAAAACATAATAATTTTTTTGCAGCAAAGAATGAATAGGTAGCTTGCACTTACTGTTGAAGTTTGGTTGCACACAAAGTGATGCAGAATTTTGGACCTCTTGAAGGAAAAAATCCAACCAAACAACCACTGGATAATGGAAAGATAAAGAATTTTCAGAATCAAGTGATACCTCTTCCTGCTGGCCTAGCTGCATGAAAATCCTTTGGACACTTTCTCCACTACTGATATTTTCTTTTCCTGGCTCGAGAATGTCATATTGACGCTCACTAGTTTGTTTCTCATCAGTTGCTAAACAAGAAGGAGAGATAAACTACTCTAGTATCCCCTCCTTATGTCCTTCATCACCTGTCCAAGAATCTTCTTCATCACTATCATACACAGATTGATTGCTTTTATAGTGCAACTGATAATTTTCCTACTGAAGTGAACTCTCTGAATAAAGAGGAATAATTTTTTTATCATCAACTTCAAGATTTCATTCATCATAGTTATCAAACAAAGGAGAACTATTGTGTGTTTCCATGCATGTTGGGAAAGAAATCTTCTCTTCTTCATCGTCTGGATACTCATTGTAAATAGGCTGATTATATAAAATTTCTGAACCTTGACTTTCAAAAACTTCCATTTTTTTATGATCTTGTAATGATGACTGAATAATAGCAGCTTGATCAAAATAAGAATTTAGAACAGTAGTTTGATCATGACAAGAATTACTATGAACATTTGGTATAATGACAAATGCACTTAGAGTATCATTACTATCATGATTATTATTACACAAATCATCCTTTTCAAAAGTTGATTGTGTATGTTCTTCAATAAGTTGTGGACCTTCACAAAGATCTAGATCAACAATTTCATCATCATGTTGTTCAATCAAATTATCTTCAGTATTAACAATGCTACCACAATAATCCTGAAAGCCATTTTCTTGGGAAGAGGAACTGAAGGTAGAATCATGTATGCATGAATTTGAATCTAGCTCTTCATTAGAAAATGCATTTTCATCTTTATTTCTACAATGAACCAGGACTTGATCTGCTTGAAATACGGGAGGTCTTGCAAAGATTTCTTCATTTGCAATCATGTCGTCTTCATTCCTATTTCTACAAGAAACCTCTTCTTGATTTACTTTGAAGTCCTCTTCATATAAATTTTCTTGATCTGTTTGAAGGAGATCTTGTTTTCCTGCAAATTCTTCTTCATATACTTGACCATAATTACTATCATGTTCTGATTTTTTATCAGGAAACTGATTATCTTTACAATCTTGTTCTACGAAATCTAAATTGCAACAGTCTTCAAAAATAAAATTAGTTGGATAGATCCTCTTGCAATGATTATGAAAAACTTCATGGAATTATTTCAATGATGAAATGTTGAAATTAGGAAGAGACTTATACAATTGACGAGCATCTCCTCCTAGACTAAACATAAATAGTTTCATCAAAACATCTTCATGATGAATATCTAGTTGATTCATAAGCTTATGAAACTCAAACAAGTGTTCAATAGGATTGTCATATTTATTCTATTTAAATTTAGGAACATAATCTTCCCAAAGCTTGCAGTCTGGAACCGCGTTTGGAAAACCAAAAAAAATTGTAAATTCCTAAGGAGAAAACCTCGCAACGATACGAGAAATGATAGAAATTGACATCTTGGAACCCATGGAGTCACTAGGGAATCATGTGGAGTATTAGAATCAATGAGTCGCCGGGTAAATGATCACAACCAATCAAATTCCCATTCAATCTTTGTTCACAATCAAAGATTAAAGTTTTACTTGTCGTTCTCCCAGGAAAAATAACTTTGTTTCTCCGTCCCCGACAGTGGTGCCAGAAAAATGTTGTCGCAAGAGTTGACTCTAGGTTGTAATAGAGCCAAGACTTAGCACATTTTGAAAAGGATAATAATGGTTGATTGATCAGTTATTGGAGGCTTCTAGAACTAGGTCTGAAAGATCCTTTCAACCATTAAAATTCAGAAATAAAGAAGCATGACCTCGTTTGCTAAATCCATTTAAAATCATGAGGATGGATAGAAGATAAGAGATAGAGAAAACTGAAAGAACAAGTCAGGTATCCAATTATGATAAATTGGGTCTTCCTTTCAGTAGAAGAATGACAATGATTTCAAATATCTGCACATAGGTATTGTCTCACTCACAACAAGACAAAGGAAAAGCTATGAACAAATATAACTTGTAAATAAGTCAAAACAATTAAGATGCAGGTCTTGTTCTACTCACGATAGAACAAAGGAAAAACTACACTTGAAAGAATGCTCTTAATTAGTCATAGCATAAGTCTCACTGAATTGTAACTATTACAAGTTGAATAAAAGAAGGAGCAGAAGAAAGAGAAGTAGTGAAAGCTTCAGAAACAGTGCACAGGAAAAAGACAGAATTTAACATAATGAGATATAGAATCTCTTTTCTTATGTCAAATGTATTGCTGAAAAGACTACATTACAATCCCATCCTCAAAGGATCTCGGGATGCCCCCCCCCCCACTTTTGATACATTCATAACTCCTAATATTTATACCAAATGAGTTCCTTTGGTTTGAAACCGATTACAATGATCTTTGAAAGAAACGTTTCAGTTTGAAACTGATTATAATGATCTCTGAAAGAAACATTTCGGCTTGAAACCGATTACAATGATCTCTGAAAGAAACATTTTGGTTATGCATGTATATCATAGGAATCTTTAAAATTTAGTTGGATTTAATTTGATGTCATTTGTTTATCATCCATATTTGAATTCTGTTGCATGGTAGGTCTTTGTTGCTGACTGTGGCTAGTTCTGAAAATATCATTCCTCAAAATCTGAAGATGATTAGTTGCTTGTTGATACTCTATTGCTAGGTGTCTCAAGTCATCTATCACCTACAATGAGTTTAATGGCATAAATAATTGCGTTTGAAGCTGTGGCGATGGCGATTTGACAACTAGTTCAACATGCGCTCGTTATGGGAAGGTAGTGCGTTTGTCAGGAGGTGGCGTGTAGTAAGAGTGGGAGATAGGTGGCGAGGGGTGAGAATATACAAAAGTGTGATAGGTTCTCTATTTTGTGGGGGCGCGAAGAAATGGTTTTGAGGTAACCCATTTTTTCCCCTGCAATGCATCTGGTTATGACACACAACCCCGAGAGAAAACCATGGTTTCAATTGTGGGACCGCCTCTCGAAATTAAACCCCGCGTAACCCCGCACCCCACAATTTCTATCAATCGTGAATCTAGGCGAGAGAAAGATAAACCATCAGATATCGCGAAGTGAAATAAGCGCCCAAAGGTTAATCCAAGGTCACAACCATGGATGATTTTAAGGATGAAAATTTATTTTAAAACATAGAATCCTTGGCGAATCTTACTAATCCTTCATATGCCAACTATAAATGTTTGGCGATATTTTTGTAAAAATAATCAAATTTCTAAGGATTTTATATACTTTGTATAACATTTTGGCAATTTTAAGGTAAAATAACTTTATCCTATAGAATTTGGGCGAATCAATTTTAGAATAGCGAATACTTTTTTTGGAAAAACCATGGAATATTAGCCCATGAACAAAATTTAGCCCCTAAAATCATCCCTAGTCACAACTATTGTTCATATGTAGAGAAGATAGAGAGAATTTCATGAAATTCCTATTCATTGATCTGAGCGAGGGACATGTGTCAGACAATCCCCGTATTGGACTATTTCATACTCTGGGGGGGAGGCAAGCAGTGTTGAGTAAAGAACTCTTGAAGACCTAAAGTTCTGAAGTAAATCCTCTCTATTGAAATCAAGAGGACACACGACAAGAGATCTCTCACTTTGGGGATAACCACTTCGGAATAAAGTTGAATGTGTGAAGCGAGAACTCCTGAAGCCCGAAGTTCTGAAGTAAATATACGTCGTTTAAATTAAAAGGATGCGTGGTAGGAGATCCTCCACTTCGAGGGTTTATCATTTTACAGATTTTCACCTTGGAACGCCCAAAGCCCGGAGTTCTAAAGTAAATCCTCATTATTCAAATCAAAAGGACACACGACAAGAGATCCTGTACTTCAGAGACTTACTACTTCGAATATTTTCACCTTGGAATGCTCGAAGCCTGGAATTCTGAAGTAAATCCTCACTGTTTAAATCAAAACGACACACGACAAGAGATCCTGTACTTCAGAGACTTAGCACTTTGGAGATTTTTTGCTCCCTTTTCTTTCTATTTAGCCCATTCCCTGCTATATTTGGTCCTTTTCTTAGTTTATCCATCTTCTGAACAGATTTATCATTCCACTAGATTCCGAAATCTGATCCATCAAGTTTTCTTGCAAATTTTTGTGGCACCATAATCCTTAAGGAAATAAGATTAGTCTACCTGTAACAAGAAAGGTCTGTAATCTCTTCACTGAAGAAAACTGTTACTTGTAAATGGTAAAATAATTTTGAAATTCGAAGAGCTTGTATATATCTGTTTATAAAGAGATTATTAAAAAATTCTAATGGAATTTGTTACCTGGAAAATCACAGTAATTATTCAAATTGTTAACTTTAGCCAATCACAAACGTCATTAACAATGTAAGAAGGCATAAATCTAAAGTTCAAAAAGGCTGAAAATTATACGTGTTCCAACCTAGGCTCCATCTAGGGATTGTGTCTCCCTGTGAGGCATGAAAGAACAGTAGACCAAGTGCCTTTATTGGGTAAATGGAGTCATTATTGTTTTCTAAAAAGCACTTTCTAGTTTTATTTAATCGTGCATAGAAAAATGAAATTATCCAAGTCCCAAGACCTTCAAAACATACTCAGTAATAAATTTCAAGTTAGGCCATTTAAAATTTCCTTTTCCTAAAACTGAATTCAAAATTGTTTAAGATAATCAAAATAATTTTAACTAGAATATCAGGCTTCAACCGACTTTGTTTGCTTCAAGGTTCAACAGATGTAACATATTTACTTAGGGAATCCCTAGTTAATCCAGGATGTTCAACTCATCGGAAAGAGAACTAGATGAAAAAGTATGAAATATATGTATATATGACAGTCATACATATATCATAGATATTGCTTCACTGCTAGTGAGCCTGTTCAGTACCCCGGTGAAGTTATCTACTTCTCCCATTGACTTTCCTTTCACCACTCCAATTTGCATTTTGCTGAGATGAGGGAAATCATTACATGAATTTCCTTTCATCATCTCTTTTTGGACAAAATGAGGGAAATCGAATTACAAATTTCCTTTCACAATTTGTCTTGGACTAGATGGGGGAAATCAAATTATGAATTTCCTTTCACCATCTGTCTTATATTTCAATATTTTGAAGTGGGGGAAATCAATTTGTATGTATCATACAAGGGATGCTATCTTCTTAAAATTTTAAAAGGAAGCTCTGTCATAATTTTTAAGTATACTTTGAAACTACTTTTCTTTCGATTTTCAATACACCTTCGCCTATAGGGAAATTTTTTAATGGGAATTTTAATCTTTTCAGGGATAAACCTTGAGCGAAATTGTCAGTTTAAAATTTGATATCAGAGCTAAAATTGTCAGGATTAGCCTAGACATACTTTTTCAATTAAAATGAACATAAAGATTTTCGCTAAACTTTGTTTTGAAAATATGTTTTTTAAGTTTTCAGATCCAAGGTAAGTTTCTATGTTTCTATGAAGACTAAAGAAAACAGGAAAGGAGAAAGAAAATATGAAGTGGATAAGAACTTGGGGATAGGTAAAAAATGACCCAATTGCAGTTTTGAAGGATCTGAATCAACAAAAATCCTAATCCTACACAAGTTTGTGTAATTAGTTCAAACTTATTTTGAGTTTATTTATTATTATTTTTGTTTTTGTTTTAGAGATAGTTTTTCAATTTATCTTCATGACACTATAATTTTATACATTTATGATTCTCAAGTCGGGTGATAATATTATCATGAGAAAAAATCGCTTCACATTCCTTTCAAAAAGAATATTTCAATTTTATTGGGAATATAAGAAGAGTAGGGACTCATACCTTATTTTTCTTTTGAATTTTCAATAGGGAATATTATTTATTTATCACCTGCTTTTAGAGAAATCAAAAAGACGAAAATTCGAGTGTCGAGTATTTATTGAGCCTCATCTCTTGTTCAACAAGATATACTCTGTAAAGCACCAAGGACAATATACCAAATGTCTTCATCCTTCTGTGACCTGAAATAAACCCTATTAAACTATGAAACCCGTCATTGGGCTATGGAGTCATAATGCCTAAAAAAAGAACCATATTGGATGCCAAACTGAGAACCGAACTACTGAACTGAAATAAAATGTTGAAATGAAATGTTGATTTGGACAACTTGTTTATATACATTGTCCCTACACTAATAAGGTGAAATTCAATTGATCAAGTAATATGGAGTTTCCAATGGAGCCATGCAAGTAGTAGATTTCTTAACTTACCTTGTTTTATGGTGGATGAAGGAATGAAAACATAATAATTTTTTTGCAGCAAAGAATGAATAGGTAGCTTGCACTTACTGCTGAAGTTTGGTTGCACACAAAATACTGCAACATTTTGGACCTCTTGAGGGAAATACTCCAACCAAACAACCACTAGATCATGGAAAGATAAATAGTTTTCAGAATCAAGTGATACCTCTTCCTTTTGGCCTAGCTGCATGAAAATCCTTTGCAGACTTTCTCCACTACTGATATTTTCTTTTCCTTGCTCGAAAATGTCATATTGAGGCTCACTAGTCTACTTCTCATCAATTGCTAAATAGGAAGGAGAGATCAACTTCTCCAGTAGCCCCTCCTTATGTCCTTCATCACCTGTCCAAGAATCTTCTTCATCACTTTCATACATAGGTTGATTGCTTCTATAGTGCAAGTGATAATTTTCTTGCTGAAGTGAACTTTGTGAAGAAAGAGGAATAATTTGTTTATCATCAACTTCAATATTGCATTTACCATAGTTATCAAACAAAGGAGAACTTTTGTATGTTTCCATGCATGTTGGGACATAAATCTTCTCTTCTTCATCATCTGGATACTCATCGTAAATAGGTTGATTACATAAAGTTTTTGAACTTTGACTTTCAAAAACTTCCATTTATTGATGATCTAGTAATGATGACTGAATAATAGCCTCTTGATCAAAATAAGAATTTAGAATAGTAGTTTGATCATGACAGGAATTACTATGAACATTTGGTACAATGACAAATGCACTTAGAGTATCATTACTATCATCATTATTATTACACAAATCATCCTTTTCAAAAGTTGATTGTGTATGTTCTTCAATAAGTTGTGTACCTTCACAAAGATCTAGATCAACAATTTCATCATCGTGTTGTTCAATCAAATTATCTTCAGTATTATTAATGCTACCACAATCATCCTGAAAGACATTTTATTGGGAAGAGGAACTGAAGGTAGAATCATGTATGCATGAATTTGAATCTATCTCTTCATTAGAAAATGCATTTTCATCTTTATTTCTACAATGAAACTGGACTTGATCTACTTGAAATACTGGAGGTCCTGCAAAGATTTCTTCATTGGCAATCATGTTGTCTTCTTCTTGTTGCTGCAAGAAACCTCTTCTTGATTTACTTCGAAGTCCTCTTCATATAAATTTTCCTGATCTGTTTGAAGGAGATCTTGTTTTCCATCAAATTGTTCTTCATATACTTGACCACAATTACTATCATGTTTTCATTTTTCATCAGCAAATTGATTGTCTTTATAATATTTTTCTACGAAATCTAAATTGCAACAGTCTTCAAAAAGAAAATCAATTGGATAGATCCTCTTGCAATGCTTATGAAAAACTGCATGGAATTCTTTCAATGATGAAATGATGAAATGAGGAAGAGACTTATACCATTGACGAGCATCTCCTCCTAGACTAATGATAAACAGTTTCACAAAAACATCTTCATGGTGAATATCTAGTTGATTCATAAGCTTATGAAACTCAAATAAGTGTTTAGCAAGATTGTCATATTCATCCTGTTTAAATTTAGGAAGATAATCTTCCCAAAGTTTGCGGTCTGGAACCGCGTTTTGAAAACCAAAAACATTTGTAAATTCCAAAGGATAAAAACTCGCAACGATCTGAGCAGCGATATAAATTGACATCTTGGAACCAGTGGAGTAGCTAGTGAATCATGCGGAGTCTTCGAACCAAGGAGTCGCCAGGTGAATGATCACAGCTAATTGAATGCCCATTCAATATTTGTTCACCATCAAAGAGTAAAGATTTACTTGTCGTTCTCCCAGTAAAAATAACTTTGTTTCTCCATCCCCGACATTGGCACCAGAAAAATGTTGTCGCAAGAGTTGACTCTAGGTTTTAATAGAGCCAAGCCTTAGCACATTTTGAAAAAGATAATAATGGGTGATTGATTAGTTATTGGTGCCTTCTAGAACTAGGTCTGAAAGAACCATTCAACCATTAAAAATCAGAAATAAAGAGGCATGACCTCGTCTGTTAAATCCATTTAAGATCATGAGGATGGATAGAAGATAAGAGATAGACAAAACTAAAAGAAAAATTCATGTATCCAATTCTGATAAATTGGGTCTTCCTTTCAATAGAATAATGACAATGATTTCAAATATCTGGACATAGGTATTGTCTCACTCACAACAAGACAAAGAAAAATCTATGAACAAATATAACTTGTAAATAAGGAAAAACAATTAAGATGCAAGTCTTGTTCTACTCACAATAGAACAGAGGAAAAACTGCACTTGAAAGAATGCTCTTAACGAGATATAGAATCTCTTTGATTCTATCAAATTTATTGTTGAAAAGACTACATTACAATCCCAGCCTCAAAGGATCTCGGGATTCCCCCCCCCTTTTGATACATTCAGAACTCCTAATATTTATACCAGATGAGTTCCTTTGGTTTGAAACTGATTACAATGATCTCTGAAAGAAACGTTTCCATTTGAAACCAATTACAATGATCTCTAAAAGAAACGTTTTTGGTTTGAAACCGATTACAATGTTCTCTGAAAGAACTTTTTTGGTTATGAATGTATATCATAGGAATCTTTAAAATTTAGTTGGATTTAATTTGATGTCATCTGTTGATCATCTGTATTTGACTTCTGTTGCATGGTTGGTCTTTGCTGCTGACTATGGCCACTTTTGAAAATATCGTTCCTCAAAATCTAAAGATGATTAGTTGTGTGTTGATCCTCTATTTCTAGGTGTCTCAAGTCATCTTTCACCTGCAATGAGTTTACTAGCGTAAATAATTGTGGTTGAAGCTGTGTCAATGGTGATTGGACAACTATCTCAACGTGGGCTCGTTATGGGAAGGTGGTGCTTTTCTCAGGAGGTGACATGTAGTAAGAGTGGGATACAGGTTGCCAGGGGTGAGAGGCTATGAAAGTTTTATGGGTTCTCTATTTTGCAGGGGCGGGAAGAAATGGTTTTGAGGTAACCCTCTTTTTTCCCCGCAATGCCTCTGGTGATGACACATAACCCCAAAAGAAAACTGCGGTTTAAATTGAGGGACCGCCTCTCGAAAATAAACCCGCACAACTTTGCACCCTGCAATCGCTCTCGACCGTTGATCTAGGCAAGAGAAAGATAAGCCTTTAGATATCATAAAGTGAAATAATTGCCCAAAGGTTAAGCCGAGCTCACAGTTCTTCGTCATATGTAAAGAAGATAGAGCGAATTTCATGCAATTCCTATTTGTCGATCTGAGCGGGGAACACTTGTGAGACGATCCTCGTATTCGACTATTTTGTACTTTGGGGGGGAGGCAAGCAATGTTGAGTAAAGAAATATCGAAGACATGAAGTTACGAAGTAAATCCTCATCATTGAAATCAAGAGGACACGCAACAATAGATCTCTCACTTTGGGGATAACCACTTTAGAAGAAAGTTGGATGTGTGAAGTGAGAACTCTCTAAGCCCGTAGTTCCGAAGTAAATCTTTGTCGTTGAAATGAAAAGGACACGTGACAGGAGATCCTCCACTTCAGGGGTTTAGCATTTCAGAGATTTTAACCTTGGAATGCCTAAAGCCCAAAGTTTTGAAGTAAATCCTCACCGTTGAAATCAAAAGGACACGCGCTAGGAGTTCCTGTACTTCAGAGACTTATCACTTTGAAGATTTGCACCTTGGAACGCCCAAAGCTTGGAGTTCCATAGTAACTCCTCACCGTTGAAATCAAAAGGACATGTGGCAGGAGATCCTGTACTTCAAAGAATTAGCACTTCAAATATTTTGTGCTCCCTTTTCTATCTATTTAAACCCTTCCCTACTATATTTGGTCCTTTTCTTAGTTTATCTAGATTCCGAACTGATTTATCGTTCCACTAAATTCTGAAATCTGATCCATCAAGTTTTCTTGCAACTTTTCGTGGTGCCATAACCCTTAAGGAAATAAGATTAGCCTGCCTATAACAAGAAAGGTCCCTAAGCTCTTCACTGAACAAAACTGTTAATTATAAATGGTAAAATAATTTTGAAATTCGAAGAGCTTGTATAGATCTGTTTACAGAGAGATTATTAAAAACGTCTGATTTAATTTGTTACCTGGAAAATCCCACTAATTATTCAAATTGTTAACTTTATCCAATCACAAATGTCATTAACAATGTAATAGGGTAGAAATCTAAATTTCAAAAAGGCTCAAAATTATATGTGTTCCAACAACACCATTGGACCCATCAGAAGGGGAAAGGTTTGTAGAGCCTACCTGCTTGGATCTGGAGGAAATTAACCATTTGTATAGAACGACCGTACAAGAAGAAGATTATGTGAACTCGACTGCATATGGGGTACTTAGTTGGAGAAGCATCACCTCATGTGCATCAGACTCGGATACAGGCTTAGAAAATTGGAAGTAGAGGTTACACGAAGTCTGCACAAGAAGATGCACAAGAATATACCATGCAGTAAGATGGGTAGGTACAGAGATAAGGGAACCTCCCATCTTCCATGGGGTGAATGACTTAGACGTATTATTAACACAGTATGAAGATTAAGTGTTAGAAAATTAGAGGATTTTAGCCTTGGGTATAGCACTCAAGGAAACACTTGCAAGATGGTGGGGTGAGCACAAATAAACAGTTAAGGACTGGTACCATTGTAATCAGTTACTACACATTAGGTTTGGCACATAACAGGGAAGAAACTAGCTGCAAAAATATGATGGAAAGGGAGCACCAACAGAACACTTGAAGAAGTGTAGAATGTTATGGATAATGACACCACCAGAGGAATGGCCCCATCATTTTGTTCACACATTAGATGGGATCCCAACAAACTGGTATACAGACCATGAACTGCACAGAGGAACTATAAGCTGGACAATATTACAATAGAAATTTACAGTCACTTTCTCATTTGAGAATGAGAACCCCAACATAGACACAACACTTAAACAAATCATAGGGGTGATATTCATTAAAGAACCGGAAGTTGAATTCATGATAGAAGAACAACAACAAAATAGACAGACACTAAAATAACTACTTTCATGCTACCATACGAAGGAAGAAAAACCAGATGAACATGACCCACAAAATATTCAGATTGAGGAAGTTGAAGGCGAAAGACAAGTGGAAGGTCCAACTCTAAAATCTGAAGTATTTTTTGTGTTGATCAAGATGAATAAATTCAACATTGGGACAGTTGAGAATCCCAAAATGGACAGAATTGGAGACTACTAGGATGAGAAAACATTGGAAATCATAACAAATTTACTGCGCAAGTACAACAACTTGTTCCCAACAATGTTCACATAAATGAAAGGAATAGCAGGAGAGGAGAAATGAATATACCACTCAGAGCTTAAGCAAGACCGATCAAAAAACGACCATACCAACTAAACCCTATGTAAGAAAAAATTCAAAGCCAAAATCGATATGATGTTGGAGGCTGGAATCATAGAACCTGTAGAGGAATCTAAATGGGTAATCCCGATGGTATTTCAGAATAATAAACATTGAGGAATAAGAATATGTGTTGATCTGAGGAAGTTGAATGATACATGCCTACATAACTCGTTCCCTACTCCTTTCACAAATGAGGTGTTGGAGAACGTAGGAGGACAGGAAACTTATTCGTTCACCAACAGATTCTCAGGATACCATCAGATCAAGATAGCACTGGAAGATAGATGCAAGACCACTTTTTCCACAAAATGGGGATCCTACCAATATACCGTCATGCCGTTTGGACTGAAGAATGCACCAACAATATTTTCCAGAGTAGTCATAGCTGCATTCAAATAATTCATCCACCAGTTTCTAGAGGTATATCTGGACGATTGGACAGTCTATAGTCTGTTGAAAGACCATGTAGGAGTTTTGAGACTGATGTTAGAAATATGCAGGAAGTGTCAGATATCATTAAATATCAATAAGTGCATCTTCAGAACACTTTTTGGGATATTATTGGGCCATGTAGTATGCAAACAAGGCTTTCTAGTAGATCCTGCCAAGATTGCAGTAATTGTTAATCTACCACCACCAAAATCAGTCCAAAAGTTGTGAGAAACATTGGGACACACATGATACTACAGGAAATTTATAAAGGGCTATGCGTATATCATTGCGCCAATGGAGAAATTGCTAATAAAATACAACAAATTTCAATGGAATGAGGACTATCAGCGAGGATCGGACACCCTGAAAAAGAACATGGTAAACTCACCAATACTGATATTCCCACATTGGGAAAATAAATTCCATGTACATGTAGATGCATTATCCATATCACTTGGAGCTATATTGGCACAACCAAGATTAGGACAATTGAACCATCCTATAGCATTTGCTAGCAGAAAACTGTCAGAATCGAAGAAAAATTACAATACCACAGAAAGGGAAGGCTTAGCTATGGTATATGCGCTTCAGAAGTTCAAGCATTACTTATTGGGAAAAAAATTCAATATGTTCACAGACCATTCAACTCTCAAACACCTTGTCATCAAGTCAGTGTTGGGGGGGAGAATTTGTAGATGGTTATTGTTGTTCTAGGAATTTGACTTTGAAGTGATAGTCAAACTAGGGAAGTTGAACGTAGGACCTGATCACTTGTCGAGGGTCACTAATGGGGAGGAACCTAAGAATCTAGAGGACAAATTTCCTGATGCACAATGATTTTTAGTCCAAATAGCCAATGAATACTTCGCAGACATCATCCAGTACTTGAGTACAGGGACTGCACCACAGGAATTCAATAGTGCGCAGAAGAAAAATCTGGTAGTCAGGGATGCATACTATCAATTGATTGTAGGACATTTATACAAAATGGGTGTAGATAGCATCTTGAGAATATGTGTTCTATAACATGAAAGACCTAAAATTTTAACAGAATCCCATGAGGGAATAGCAAGAGGACATTATGTAGGAAAAATATATCGCGTAGAAGGTATTGCGTGCAGGACTATGGTGGTCATTTGTTCACAGACACTCAAAGGACTACTACCAGAAATGTGATGTATGTCAGAGGGTTGATAAACCGAATAGAAGGGAAGAGATGCCCCTGAGACCCCAAGTAACCTTGCAAGTATTCGAAAAATGGGAAATAGATTTTGTGGGACCAATTAACCCACCAACAAAAAGGTCAGGAGTGAGGTACATTATTACCACGACAGATTACTTAACAAGATGTGAAGAAGAAACACTAGTAAAATATTGCAGTGCAGAGACACCAACACACTTCTTGTTCAAGCAAGTAATCACTATATTTGGATGCCCAAGGATTTTGATGAGTGACCAAGGCACTCACTTCATTAACATAACTATTAGGGCTATGACTGAGGAGTTTTAATTCTATTGTCAAAAGAGTACACCATATCATCCTCAAGAAAATGGAATAGTGGAAGCCTTTAACAAAATCCTCGAGGATGCACTGACAAATATCTACAATGTTAGTAGGGACGATTGAGACTTGAATATACCATCAGTATTGTGGGCATACAGGATCGCATGTAAAAAATTGACAGGGAAGACACCATTCATATTGGTGTATGGACAAGAAGTAGCGGTGCCATTAAAGTTTTTGGCACCTAGTCTGTGCATAAAAGCAATTACAAACATGATAGAGCGAGGCACAGTACAGGAAAGGCTAAGTTAGATGATGATCATGGAAGAAGATAGGATTTTAGCATGGTTTCACCAAGAAGTATAGAAAGAAAGGGACAAAGCTTGGCATGATAGACATATCAAGAGGAAAAATTTCAAGGAGGGGAGACCTAATCTTGGTGTACAACATTAAATCTCTTCAACACCCAGGAAAAATCAGGATGCATTGGTTAGGACCATACGAAGTAAAGACTGTCACAGATGGGGGATATTTACAGTTGAAGGATTTAGGAGTAAAAAAACTGAGGGGGATGATCATTGGGAGTCGACTGAAGTTGTATAGGGACAGTCGAACTTCTATCACTTAAAAAAAAATAACTGAGGGATTACCGTGCCAGACATCAAAAGATAGCAACAAAGGCATAGCAGGCTGAAAAGAGGATGGGCACGTGCACTTGGAGATTCTAGCGTGATGGAGAAAGGACCAACGGTCACTAAAAGGCATAAACGACAGAAAGGATGGGTATGGAAAATGAACACCAACGGATGATGACTATCAAAATTAAATGACAAGAGTGATTGACGGGATGCCGCATTAATCGTGCCAATTGATGGCGACAAGGGAATTCAATGAATAGTACATGGGAAGCGCTAGTTCATTCAAGAAACAAGTTGGGTAATGTCCCTGAGAAGTTTCAAACGATTTCTATATAAGGTAAGCACGCGAGGATCGGAAGGGTTATTGTGAAATTGAGAAAAGCACAGAGTGACATAGTATATGGAGCAGAGAACAAGTTTGTAGAAGTTATAGAGCCAACTAAGCTTGGTGGAAAATACCTCTACCACCATGGCACCACCCAAGCTAGGATCATCGAGACATACCTATATATGACCTCGAAGTAACCTTAGAGCACCTCCATAACCATAAGAAACTTGAAAGCGAACAACAACCACCTTGGCCTCTGAAATTCTTCAACTTGGACAAAATCCTGCCGCTCGATATGACACTAGGAAGCCCCACACCAGTGGTGGAGGAAACCCAATAGGTAGAACCAATGGGCATGGATATTAATATACCATAAGTACGATAGAGCCATCAGACCCAGGATATAGGAAATCCTTCATGCTAAGAAAACCTTGAAGAATCCTTGAGGGTTAATGGGACGGTCCCAAACTAGGAAGAAATAGTCGTGCTAGAAAGGTCACACACAACCACACAGGAACAACCATAGGAGATAATAGTGGAAGATGTCACCAGCCAGGAAGAGGAGTATTCACAAGAGAGAAAAATGGAGGTTGGAACCTTGAGTTAGCCACCATAGAGGAAGGGCAAACAACTAGTAGCAAGATCACCGTGCAAGCATGCTCCCACAATCATAGTCTTTCCACACATTTCAGAAGGGGTGTGTGCCATGGGTAACATGTTAGGCCACATGGAGAAACTATGGTACTTAGACCACGATGCGACTCACACAGAAAAGTTTCCAGAGTTTTCTAAGAATGTTTACCTGGAGACTGTGGGTATAGGACCCTTCGGCGAACCAGTTGACCAACCAAAATAGTGGTTAGTTGGACTGGACAAAACTGAGATTCTAGGCATGTTGGAGATCCCACACTTTGGAAGGGCCCAAGACATAAGCAACTGTGTCAAGTAGATGATGGTAGTTACCCATGAAGGATACCTATGGATGGAACAAATCGTCTCGATAGATGTGGAGATCATTACATAGATTACAGGGCTTCCACCTCGGGGGGAGACACACACACAGTTCCTCAATGACAAAACCAAGGAGAAGGCATTGGCCGAGGAAATCAAGAAGAGGTATGGCACAAAAAGAGGGTCATGCATAATCATAATTAAGCACATTCGTAACGCAACAACAAGGATGGCCACAAAAATCATGGCGTGCAAGTTACTCAAGAAATGTTGCAAGGAGGAAGTCCCGGTCGGGGTCGTCGCAGCTGAAGCACAGTGTGTGGAGGGAACCATACTTATCTAGGCCCCGTACTTGTTGAATCTGTTCCAGGAAGACTGCAAGGACATGCAAGACCTGGGGACAAAATTTCATAATTCGTGGCTACTTTTCTTGATCGCCTTGGTCAGATGGAGGGAGCCTAAGTATACATAATTTTCCGTGAGATCCAATCCTTGCCATGAAGTGCAATACCTATTGTTGGGGAGCACTTTAGACCCAAGAACAAAAGTGCAAATGCAGGCATGTTCGCAGGGTATTACAATGAACTAAAGGAAATCATCACCAACACTTGGCGAATTACACCAGAAGTGGTCGCACAATATCAGGGCATAGCCAAATTTAAAGAGACCAGGCATACAGTATGGATCCAAGAATAGAAGGATCCTGAGAATCAATGGCTACAATTGCGGTACTGTGTCAAATAATAGGATGTAGAAATGGACATCAAGGATTGGCATGAGGACTGGAGGATTCCACACTTAAATCAAGAGATGCTCGTGGATAAGGAGGTTGAGGCAGGTTAGGAAAAGACACATGCAGGAGAAAAAATGGCACCCAAGAAGCCAAAGAAATGTTAGAACCTGACAGAACATAAAAAATGGGTGTGTCCAAGAATGGCACCCAGGCGGGGAAGAAGAACAACACTCAGGCGATGCAGGAACAGGAAAAAGAGACTAAGACAACATAAGGGTCCACATAAAGTGCTACTCAGCAGGAGAAAGGCCATACCAAGAGGCCAATTATACAAATAGGGGGTGCATGCAAGAAAACTAAGGCACACAAAACTCCACCGAAATATACGATCACAGAGGAAGACGGGGCCCTCGTAGCCTAGATGGTCCAAGATCAAACAATGGAGGATTTTGATGAATCTTAGTGCCAAAGGGACAAGATACAAGATGATATGGAAGACATGAGGTAGCTCCTCAAGCAAATTAGAGAAACACATAGGGTCAATAGAGGAATAGAATCAGTCCTTGCAGCATCACAGACAGGCGCCAAGGCTGGATCAAGTGAGCAGGATAGGATCCATATGACATCACAGTCGAGCTCGATGTTTCACATTACACCCATAATTTTTTGCATGGATGAAATTGTGGGTGAGACACCATTGGAATATTTGGCCCAAATCCATTTTTTAATGACGCGGATACCAACCAAGGCATTGTATAAACTTCAAGTCAGCGTTGCACGGGAGGTATAGTCGTGCGCACGCACATATGCATCGGAATTGAAGCAAACGAAGGACAACATAGAAGAGTTGGAATTGGTGCTCGAGTAGGTCAAGCTCAAGACCAAGGACGAGAAATATTGTGTGGATAGGATTGGTTGTAGCCTATGAAAAAATTCCAAAGAGCGTGCATACAACAGATCTCACAATGATGCAGAAGATTGATCAGATTGTGTAGACAATCGATCAATAGAGGCAATAGATCGAGACCCTCTGGGAACAAATCACCCCTACCACTCCATTAGAGGTCAAGGAGAAAAGAAAGAAGGAAGAAACAACATAGATGGAGGAGATGGAGTGACAAGTCTGTGCAGCTACCGACTTGTTCGATAAATCAACACAACTATGGACAAAGCTGGAGGAGGATCAACAGGTCCAGCAGTAGGACCAAGAAGAGGAGAAGATAAATGGAACTATCCAGGACCTCAAGAAGAGGCAAAAGACTATGTCGATCACTGAGTGTGTCAAAGGATCACATGATATGAAGAAGCTACAAGAAGAAATCATAGTCGTGCAGACACAGAAGAAGGAGCGACAAGCTCAAATGAAACCTCTCCAAGAGCGGGCATCGGAAGTCATTACGCGGATGGAAGAGGAAAAGAATAACATAGCGCAAACTCATGAAGAATGTGTAGAGATGATCAACGAAGAGATTGCAGTGCAAGAATTGGATGCACTTAGAGAGAAGACCATGTAGGCTCAAACGCAAGCAAAGGAACTCACAAAGAAGGTCCAGGCTCTCGCAGGAGAGATTGAAGAAGCGCACAAATTTTGGGTGGCTGGGGACAAGCCACATGTCGGTTTTGGGGGCCTATTGGATGTAGGCCTAGTCAAGAAGAAAGTTTATTTTTGGAGGAGAAGCATGCAAGGAGGAAAATACAACTGGAAGGAAAAACAACACGTGTAAGAGAAGAAAGTGAGGCGCACATGCAAGGAATACCTAATGACACTAGGGTTAGGGTTTTTGTAATGAATTGTAATGAATGGTGAGTCAAGGATATAAATAAGTAGTAATTAGAGAGAGCAAAGAGGAGAGAGATAGAGAGGGGGGGGAATATACATAAATACACAGAAGAAGAGAGTTGTAAGTATTGTATGAATCATTAAGTTGGTGAGCTAGAGAAGGAGTGAATGACTCGATCCTGAGGGTTATATCGCAGGCTGAGGATCCTGGTGCGATATAGTCAACCTCATAGGGATTGAGGAGCCTGTGGAAAAGGGTGAGATCTAATATTGTAAACATGCACAACGTGATATATTTATGAACCATAATAATATATTGAGAGCCAGATCTTTGTGGATGTAGCCCAGGAGGGGGTGAACCATGGTAACACTTGTGTTATGTGAATGAATGTTTGTGTCTGTATGTCTGATTAATTGATGAATGTTAGATGAATAAAGTAACTAGGTAGATATGGTATTCCACATGCATGAATAGAATGACTGTTATAATTAGATGTCATAATGAATGAATAAATATTACATAACACAACCACAAATCTCCACTCATTCTCAGGTTGCAGACACCTGATTATTGTAGCCACCCATAGAGATATCTCTGGTGAGACAAAGCAGTACACTCTGTGTATTGCGCTGACTTATGGTCTACCAGAGGGGATGATAGTTTTAAAGGGATTTTGTTGGGAATCTTGTCAAATCTGAATCAGGATCAAACTATGATAGTAAGATGGAATCAGAATAACCCATAAATAATCCTCAAGACCAATAGAGAGTAGAAATCCAACAGTAGCCTCTTATACGTGACTCATAACCATCATGATTTTTCCTTTATTGTTGGTATTGTTGCATGGTATATGAAAACACCCCATGAAAACCATTGGAAAGCAACTAAAAGGATACTTCGATATTTTTGAGGTATAATTCAGTTTGGGATTAACTACAGCTCAGGGGGGGCTTATTTATTGGTTGATTTCACTAATTCATATTGGTTCGGTGACCATGATGATTGAAAGTCTACTGCAGATTATTTTTTCATCCTTGGTTCAGGACCTATTACCTAGGCTTGTAAGAAACAACATGATATTTCTCTTTATTCAACAAAAGTAGAGTACCAAGCATCAGTTAATGCATGTCAAGAAGCCTTGTGGCTTCGAAAGATCCTTTCAGAGTTTGGAATCCAGCAACAACATCCAACCACCCTTTGGTGCAACAATCAAAGTGTCATCAAGATAACTAAATATCCAGTTCAACATCAACATAATAAACACATCGAGCTACACATGCACTTCATCTGAAATCTCATTCATGATTGAGTTATTGAAGTGCTCTTTTTCCCTACAAAAGATCAAGTGGTAGACATTTTCACAAAGTCTCTTATAGAAGTGAATTTTTCCAAACTTTGTTCTATGTCAGGAGTTTAGGAAGTTGTCAATAAGGGGGGATAGGCTCTAATGCCTCCTTCATTCTCCTATTGTGTCACCTTTGTAAATCCTTCAATCTTATCTGTTACAGAATATTTCCCCTACGGATAGGTGAAATCTCCCTTGCATATCTAGACCCTTATTGTCCAAGACATAAAAACAAACAAGTGGACACTAGAATTCCTTTATATCTATTATTTATGTCTATAGGAAGAGAAGATAGAAGAAAGAAGTGTGAATTACGCCTTTTTTACGATTTTCATCATTGATCTTCAATGTTTTGTCTTGTTGTCCAAGATTCTATCACGATGAAGAAATTCTGCAAGGAACATAACAACGCCTTCTACTCCTACAATATATCATCGAACAATATCACATCTATCTATATAGACATACATATATATAAAACAATATGAAGGAAATAGGCCAAGTTATATTAATGGAGAAACATGGTGAAGTACTTACAAACCAATGTTGACATTGTAGCAGCTCTTCCAAGGTCTCCAGTCTAGCCCTTGCCTGAATGTCTCACGATCAGAATTGTCACATCCCTAGTTCTAATACCCATGAATTATAATGTAATTGTATAAATGTGAATTAGGTTGGCGAGCTTATATGTTTGGGCGAAGATCACATATTGATTTAATGTGGCCAGGGGTCGAATTTCAAATTATGAACATTGAAATAATTAATAAAATAATAATCATTGGTTGTGATATGAAAGAGATGAAGAACGATGGGGGGCTATGATTCCACAAGAGAGATGGGTCCAAGGGGGAATTATTCCTGAGTATTAATCCAACCCACATTCTTGAAATTATTATCTTTGTATATGAATCTTCCCATTTCTGATTGAGTGTTACCAAAGCCAATCATTGAATACATGTAAGAGGGTGGGTTTGAGTGGTCATATCACATAGTTATTGGAGAGAATGGGTTCATCCTTGAGAAGAGTGTGAGTCAAACAAGCAAGGAAGAAGAATAAATTTGTATGCATATTAGGGACGCTTTTTACATAAAGATTTTGGGTATAAAATAAAGGCAGAGGGTTGGGAAGAAGACCAACCATGGTATACTTGAAGGAAACCATTGTTTGGTTGTTTTTTTATGCTGAGAAAGAGGTATGTGTGCCTATAAATCAGGTCATGAGCCTATGGTGTGATTTCCTATTGAGGAAATATCTCAGAGCCTTGTGAAGGCTAATGTGATAAAACATGAAACAACTGAGAGTTCCTAGAGTTCCCCATTGAGTGATTCCTAGACAAAAGACTGCACTAGTGGCCCTGATAAACGAATGGTCCATCCTGAGGGACTGTGAGAAGTGAAGGGGGTACATTCCTTGGGTAGTACAGGTTGTGGGGAAAAGAGAGGGATGGAGGTTTGGAACTGTTGTGATACCAGAACATGGGTTTGGGGCTACTATGTGTGGAGAGTGGATAGATAGTGGGTTGAATCTCCTTATGGAATCATAGCCTCAGCTCAGGGGTGCCTTTTTTATGAGAGAAAATGATTAGTAGTTCCTATGGCTAGGAGGTCCATCCTCCATTTACACCCATTTGGTTAATCATGAACATATAAGTGGTTTATGTTCTATTCTTATGTTAAATTATGATGTGTAAATAGTTATATGAATGTTGTGTGTTTGTTGTTTCTTGAACAATTATATCCATGTTTAATATATGTTGCTAGATGAATTTAGAACTGTGGTATCAATCAAATGGTCAAATATGTGTGTGATCTACGACTGGTAAGCTACAAGAATTTGATTAACAAAAAATATCAATAATTTAATGAGTTTATGCACATAGTGTTGCTCAGCTGGGGGTTGGGTACGTTACATTATGGTATTAGAGCTTTTGTTTCAAACATAGGTCTTGTATGGGCTCGAACCAAAGTGAATTGGTGAAATTCGTTGTTGCAGAATTTGTCTGTGACCGATTTGGGAAAAAAATGAAGAATTTAGAGAGAAATCCCCAAATCTGTGGGCAAAATATGAGTTTGAATTACTCCAGATGGTTTAACAAGGTTAGTGGAGTAGAGTGGTGAAGCTGCAGATCAAAATTTCACTTGGAATGGTCAAAATTTGAGTTTTAATGTCCGTATGTAGAGTTACATGCAGTTTAGGGAATCGACCATGGAGATCATGTTTGATCTCATGATTGACGATCAAGATTCATCATGATAAATTTAAAAATTCCTAAGGATTTGACCATTTGAAAAGTTGATGGGATCAATGACCAGGATTAAATCAGGGGTTATCAAAGGGAGCTAAGCCTTCTAGGCCTTAGGAATTTGGAGGTCTGGGACTTTGATATCTTGGAACTTCGCAACATTCAAATCCCACCGAAGGAAACCAGTCGAAACAACGACCAGATGGTTGACCGACAACTGGCGGTTTCCTATCCATTATCGTGGGATCCGCTTTATCCTTAAAAATTGACCATATTTTCATTCATGAAGTAACGCGAGCCATGGATCTAAGGATCTTTGAAATCCTTCCTGACCATTGGATATATGCTACAGTGAAATTCGACGTTGACCCACTCCGAGAGTAAAGAGGTGTTAAATGATTGGAATCCCTGAATGTCGAAGTCTCAAAGTAACTTGGATTGTAGATCTAAGGATCCTTTGGGATCATTCCTGACTGTTCGATATACACTACGGTTAAATTCAGCGTTGACCCACTCCGAGAGTAAAGAGGTGTTAAACGACCAAAATCCTTGAATGTTGAAGTCACGAAGTAATGTGGGTCATAGATCTAAGGATCCTATGGGACCCTTCTCGACTGTTATATTGAGTATAGTGGAAGAATAGAGTAAGTGGTACCATCAACCGATAAAAACAATTCACCCCTACTTTATGAGCTCTCTAGTAGGTAACCCTTTGGGAATTATTGGGTTAAGGACTGTAAGGGACACAAAGTCGCAAAATCTTGGAGCGGAGAAATATCGCCAACCATTATATCGTGGGGAATAATTCGAGAGCGATGTGAATCGTTGATCTGAGGATCCATTGGGATCCTTTCTCATTCATTTGATCTATTAATGGAAGGACAACGTAAAAAATTCGATGAAGCCTTACTCCGAGAAAAGTAAGGCACAAGCGATAAGAATATCCCGAAATCCAAAGGCCGAAGTACGTGGCGAGGAATTCCAAACGTCAAAACTATGGAACTTCGGGACTCCAGGAGATTCAAAGATGTAGGAAAATGTGTTAAACGTCGAAGCACCGAAGCGCTGAATTTTCCCATGATGAAGTGTTCAACTCCAATTTGATGGGCCCACATACACTATGGTGATACGATGTACCTGGATGGTTCCACATGGCGTTGTGGGATTTGTTGCGAGTTAAGTGTTGGACCTCCCTTGCCAAGTCTAAGCCTTGTGTTAAGTGAGTAAAAATATAAACTGTCAGATCTAAGGGTGGATCGATCCCCACCATATATTTTGGAGCGAAAGGAGACTTCAAGACTTCGGGTCTTAGGGGATGTTGTAGACTTGTACAAGAACGATGGAGGGTTGAAGGCCCGGTATTCGTGAAGACCATGAGATATTCCCTGCAACCAAAAACCATGTCATCATCATGGGATCATGACCTAGGTCACGATTGTGCCATGTCAGATGGTGTGAGAGAGGTGAAACTACGTGGATGTCACGTGGCAAAGGGGATGGCCATTGGCCAAAGACGCCCCAAAAAAAACTTTGGAAGGTTGTAACTTTCAAACCAAAGCTCGATTTTGGGAAAGGTTTCAGTCGTTGGAAATATATTTCATAGAGAAATTCATTTAGGGAATCATAGTGTGAAATGATGAAATGTGTCTTTCATAAATTGATGAGGAAACAACATGTATTCTAATTAATGAAATGTTTTATAATATACATGTTCTAACAGTAATTATTACATGCATATTTATTGCATAATTAGAGGTACATAAAGAAACTTTAGTTCTTATATGAGGACTGGAGTTATGGAATATGCTCAAGGATCTTACATCCATGAGGAAGAGATTATAGGTTTTCATGTTAGCATGGGGAATGTTGAGATAGAGTTAAATGGAAGAAGAGATAGCCAAGAACCTGTCACTATGAGAAGCCTACATAGGGAAGTGCATAGCTACATGGATGATAATGAAAAGATTATGCAGGCTCAGGAAGAGATACTTAAGAGTTTAAATGTGTTGCATAAGAAATTTAACAAAGATTATGGCACCAAGCAAGAAGCTAGTGCTAGACAAGTATCAAAATCTAGATCCCATAGAAAAAGGGATGATCATGGAAATGATAGGTAGTCAAGAAGCATGAGCAGGCACCATCATTCTCCAAGGAATTCTACTACAGGAACTCATGCAAGTTCAGGACCAGGAAGCAACCCAAGTGCATCTCTTGTTCGGAGGCAAAGAGCAAGGCCTGAGGTAGACATATTGGAAGGTGAACTCAAGAAAATGAAGCAAGCATGATGAACATTGGACAGGAAATAGGTCAAAATTGTGTAAATGGTTGAAGCATCAAAGAAATGCAAAGGAAAGTGTAGGAAAGATGTTGCAAGTTTGTCGAGGGTCTAAATAAAATAAAAGGAATATTAGTATTTAAATGTTATAGAGATTGAATGGCTTGCAAGGGAAGGTCAATAGATATTTTCAAATAGGTTATGAACCCAACAAGTAAAGAATGGAATTGCATACACAAAAATCAAGGAGGAATCCATAACCTTGAAGATAGAAATATAGTAAAGGAAAAAAATCTTGTTGCAAGGGAAGGAGAAAGGATATCATAAGATGAGGTATGACTTATGGATGGATGAGTCATCTCTATGAGAAAGAATGGGAATGTAGGAAGGAGGAATTGTCAGATATGATCTATCAACTCTTGTCTAAAATTACACAAGCAAGAAAGATGCCTCTATTATTAGAGTGCATAGCAAAAGCAAGGTACATGTGCAAATGGAGAAGGGTGGCATTTCCATTGGAGAAGGGTGGTATTGAATGGC
>ML786232.1:654793-689780 GCA_009831015.1 Picea engelmannii | reverse complement strand
AGAGAGAGAGAGAGAGAGAGATGTGTGGCCTTTATTAATATTTGACAACACTCTCTTGTAGTTACAATGACAAATGCTTATGTATATATACTAATACACAAATGGGAGGTAGTTATCACTATTGCAAATACCTTTGTTGGTTAACATACTTGACTGCTTATCAACTCAATTACAACTCTAGTAGATGCATTATCCTAGTCGACTCATGAGCCGAGTCAACTAGTCAAATAT
Source organism: Picea engelmannii (assembly GCA_009831015.1). NCBI lineage: Eukaryota > Viridiplantae > Streptophyta > Pinopsida > Pinales > Pinaceae > Picea > Picea engelmannii. The sequence goes on along the minus strand of ML786232.1, from coordinate 689,549 downwards.
GATCCTACAACATCTATCCCAACCTTAAAATATTTCTCATCGTGAATAAGGGAGGAGATGGATGAAAAATTTAGAAAACTTTTTACTTTGTTCCTAAAAAAAAATTATACAATAACAAAGGATAACTTCAAAAAAATTATGGATTTGTATGTTTCTTGTCTCTTTGGGAACAATTGCAGTTGAGGGATAGTTTACCAATGAGTTGGGATGGAAGAAAAAGTTCCCTAGTGCTACAAACAAGGGAGGTGGATTTTATATCATAGGTAACTAAGTCTTCTGAGTTGCATCCTCGCATACTTTGTATTATTTGGGGCAATGGTTTTTAGTCATTTTTCAAAATTCTTCTAGTCCTCCAATTCTTTCTTGTCGACTAGATATGTCCACTAAATAATCAATATTAACATGCAGGGGAGCATTATGTATTTGAGTTCTTCCTTCATGTGCAATACTTGTGAATGAGAAACCCAAATATGGGAGACTATCTTGGTGGTATACAACTATGCTATCTTACATTCCTAGAGCCATTCTCTTTCCTATGATACCAATTCTTCCTCAATATTTATGTCCTATATAATTTCCATAATCAATCCATCCCAACTTCATGTAGATGTAGTTACTTTTTTTCTAACCTCCCATTATCCGACATGTGTAACTTTTATTCAGTTGCAGATGTTAAAACAGTAAGAGGCTAATTATATAGCACTATATTGGTAGAGTTGGCCAAGTTTTCTATTTCCTATAACTTTTGTTGTTGTTTGTGAAATTTTTCATATTTGACCTCCAATATAACTTTTATTTGGTCCATTTTCAAACTATGAATCTCTTCCACAAATTATTCATGTTGAATAATCATCTCTATAGTAAGGCTCTTTAAATTGTCAGTGGGTTCAACTTCCTTAGCAATAATTGGCATTCCTAGTCCTTGTTCAACCCTTTGTTTTCATACATTCAATATTTATTTTCCTTTTTCCCTTTTCTCCTTCAACTTATTCATAACCCTAGTCCATATTTTATCCTTCTCTTTGTTGATTTCTGTATGCAGTGCCTAGATCTCACTATTCGATGCATCCATTTGTTTTAAGGAGAATACACATTGCATCAATTGATTCTCATGCACTCTAAATGTTCTTGTGCTTATTTTATTTCTTCAACTACTATTTATCAGGTGGATTATATTGTTGTGTCTTCTCTTTTTGCTTAATCAAAGATTATTGGGCTTGCTCGTTTGTTGTTGTTTCATACTAAGGAGTTGTGATCTGGACTATATAGAGAACAAAATGAAAGGAATGAATATGAATGGAAACACATACATAGAAATATTGTAGCACAATAATATAGTGAAACCCAAATTATACTAATGAGTTAAATAGGAAAAGACTATAAAATGCAAAGCAATACAAACTAGCTAGAATGGTGGTCACTTATATTTGAAGAGAGAGGTGTCAACTATGCTCATTCACAAGAAGACATTACAAGAGGATGAAAAATGGAATTTTAGCACAAATTACTAAACCCTAATAGGAAAAAAACATAAATATACAAAACCTTAACTCTAGGAGACGAAGNATGTTAAAACAGTAAGAGGCTAATTATATAGCACTATATTGGTAGAGTTGGCCAAGTTTTCTATTTCCTATAACTTTTGTTGTTGTTTGTGAAATTTTTCATATTTGACCTCCAATATAACTTTTATTTGGTCCATTTTCAAACTATGAATCTCTTCCACAAATTATTCATGTTGAATAATCATCTCTATAGTAAGGCTCTTTAAATTGTCAGTGGGTTCAACTTCCTTAGCAATAATTGGCATTCCTAGTCCTTGTTCAACCCTTTGTTTTCATACATTCAATATTTATTTTCCTTTTTCCCTTTTCTCCTTCAACTTATTCATAACCCTAGTCCATATTTTATCCTTCTCTTTGTTGATTTCTGTATGCAGTGCCTAGATCTCACTATTCGATGCATCCATTTGTTTTAAGGAGAATACACATTGCATCAATTGATTCTCATGCACTCTAAATGTTCTTGTGCTTATTTTATTTCTTCAACTACTATTTATCAGGTGGATTATATTGTTGTGTCTTCTCTTTTTGCTTAATCAAAGATTATTGGGCTTGCTCGTTTGTTGTTGTTTCATACTAAGGAGTTGTGATCTGGACTATATAGAGAACAAAATGAAAGGAATGAATATGAATGGAAACACATACATAGAAATATTGTAGCACAATAATATAGTGAAACCCAAATTATACTAATGAGTTAAATAGGAAAAGACTATAAAATGCAAAGCAATACAAACTAGCTAGAATGGTGGTCACTTATATTTGAAGAGAGAGGTGTCAACTATGCTCATTCACAAGAAGACATTACAAGAGGATGAAAAATGGAATTTTAGCACAAATTACTAAACCCTAATAGGAAAAAAACATAAATATACAAAACCTTAACTCTAGGAGACGAAGCGCCAATAGGATCATGAACCTCCAGGTGGATAGTTGATACATCAACTTCCCATGGGCACAAATTTAGCATACAATATCCATTTGAGGTGCACAGTATCTCATTGGAAATATATAAATGAGAAGTAAAAAATTTTCTAGGCTTAGGTAGGCTTGGGTAGGCCATAGCTACCTTGGGCCCCTGAATGGCCAAAAAACATCATTTAAGGCCTCAAAATGACCCCATAAGTTTAGGACCTGAAAAAATATAGATAAAAAAACTACCAAGATGGAAAACCATGTTGAGTTAGTGGAAGAGGTGGGTTGCCACAAATGTTCACATGGATCAGTCCTTGATCCAGAATCAGATCCAGGAGACTAAAAATGAATGTTCTCGGAATGGCTTCAAAATAGACGTGTGCATAGGAATCATCAATACGAACCCAACACAACTTGAAAGGGCTCAAACGAACGTTGTATGCTCCTCATATCACGTTCTTTTCATTTTCTCAAACACACAAAAAATCAACAGGCAAAAAAGTCAATGTTGATGCTAGCATAACGTCATGATGACATCATCATACTGACGTAACATTGAGACACGTGGCAGCACAACAGCAGGCTGACTGGGCAGATGACAATGGTCTAATATCGTTTCGACAAGTAGCACATTTTGTGGGAAAATGAACAACTGGCACGTGGCACCCCATCATTCTGGCAGCACAACAGCAAGCGAACTGGGCAGATGACAGTGGTCCAATATCATTTCGACAAGTAGCACATTTTGTGGGCAAATGAACAACTTACATGTGTCACCCCATCATTTGGTGGTTGGGTAAAAATTTTTGGAGCTTCATGGGATTCGAACCTATTAACTTTTGGTAGAGAAAATGTCTTAGGGGTAGGTCGGATTGCCAATGTGCCATTGGAGGGACTTGTTATTACAAGTTCGCATTAATACATAAAAAGTGGGTTATAATGTATAGCAGAGGCAAAAGGGGGCTGGGGCTAAGCCCCAACCTGCAGAATTATTGTTATATATAAACACAACCATACGGAGGGTGCTCCACTATGTGGATCTAGCAAAAAGTTCGGGGCCCACGTTCCAAGGCCTAACCGCCGACGGGTTTTGTGCTTAAGACTTGGGATTACGCCATGTATTCGGGAGAGGTGACCATGGTTTTGGGTGCACCTTTAGGGCGCGGTCATATCACATTGCACCACGTGATCATTACTTGAAGACTGAGGGCCAACGTGCAACCCTTAGGGGCTGGCACTTAGCCATTTGATACCATATGACCTTGTTTTGGAGCGCGCGCCCAGGCCCTTGGGGATAATTTTGATTTTTTTGTTATAAAGTAGTTTTATAACTTTATATTAGTGATTTTTAATGATTTCTTCAGCTGTTTTGAATATTTTTGGCCCTTTTTGGGGGGATATTGGGCCCTTTTTTAGGCTAGATCTTGGGGGGAAGTTGGGATATGTTTACCAACTTCAGATCTATATAAACCAAGCCTTCTTGAGGCCATGTGAGGAGATTTAGAGCAGGTTTATGCTGAATATTTTCCAAGCCAAAGCCATTTTTATGTAGAGAAGTTGTTGACGAGTGCACCTTTGCAGGTCATTTTTAGGAGCTTCGGTCATCCAATTTGAGTGTCGTTTCTTCTGTTGGGTTCTAGAGATATGGTAGAACAAGACCAGATCAGTTTTGTAACGTTTTGGCACTTTTGTGATGTACTTATTGAGTTTTGAACAGAAATAAGAAAGCCTCACCCACTGAGACAAAGGCTTGGAGACGTAGGCGTGATTGACGAACTCCATTATCACATTGGTGTTATGGTTTGTTGTTGTTTTATGCTTCATTTCAGTTCTATACATGTTTATATGGCTGTCATACTTCTTCTATAGCTTCTTCCTCTTTCATTAAGCTTCCTAATTGGTTAATCAAAAAATGCTTAATAAATCAACCATAGTCATGTAAAAGATATTTTCGGATCAAGTGGCATCAGAGCTAGTTGACGTTTGGATTTGAGTTTTGCATGTTAACCAGGGAAAAGATACTTCATGGTGAAGGAGAGCTTGTTGAAGATAATCCATTGATTGGATTGAGAAAGAGAACTTCTCACGACAAGAAGATGGCATTGGAAGAGGGACTTTCTCAGGATGATAAAGAGTTTCGAAAAAATTTCTTTGGTATGTCAGAGATGATGAAGGTTTTGTACGATGATTACTTGGAACGGAAAAGACCAAATCTGGGTGAATCTTCAAAGGGAAAAAGTGAAGAAGGAGAGGATCCTCCTCATATTCCTCCTTCACCTCCTTCTTCTCCTTCTTCTTCAAGTTCAAATTCTAAATCCAATGCAAAGAAACAAGTTCATAAACACAAAAATGAAATTCCATTATTAAAAATTGATGTTAAATTCAAATTACCCATATATGATGGTCAAGTTAATGCAAAGAGACTTGAAAATTGGGTCAGACGAATGGAGGTCTATTGCACTGTGTAACAGATCAAGGATGAGGCCACACAAATCAAATTGGCATCATTGAGACTTGCAGGCACAACACTCATTTGGTGGCAAAGCAAGTTGCAAAATGGAACACAACAAGTAGGTAATGTATTTCCATCATGACAAAGTTTTATTTCCGCACTTAGAAAACAATTCTATCCTTTGGGTTATAAAGAAAAAGCATTAATTGAATGGAAAGCTTTAAAACGAATAAAATGACAAATAGTGCAAGAATACACAAATGGCTTTCGAAAAATGGCATTGATGTTAGATATTCCTTTACATACCCAAGAAACTCTTATGAAGTATATAGGAGGTTTACCTGGACATATTAGAAACATTGTATTCATGTTTGGACCAAATAAACTTGATGAGGTTTCTATTCAAGCGAGACACATTGAAGTAGGGAAAACAGGTGTTGGAGTATCATGGGAATTGTCTTCAAGGAAAGAGGACAAGAGGAAGTGGAATGGAAAAAAGGAAAATGCAGTGATGAGAAAGGAAGAGAGGCCCTCTTGCAAGCATTGCAAGAAAGAGGGGCATGATGAGGACCATTGTTGGCAATTGCATCCTGAGAAGAGGCCAAATTGGTTCAAGGAAAAGAAGGGGAGAAAAATAGTTGCAGCGACAACAAGACCCATAGACTTGGGATTGGATTCAGGTGATGAATCAAAGGTCTTGTTGGTTGGTATGACTGGTAAAATTGGTGAAGGAATTGATTGTAGAAGTAACTTGTTTCATATAAGAGTCATCATGCGATGCACTAAGGTTGATACATTAATCGATAGTGGATCTTAGTCTAACTTAATTTCTGAGGAATTGGTTAAGAAATTGGGGTTAAAAACACATATGCATCATAAGCCCTACACACTTAAATGGATAAGCAACCATCATCAAATGCACATAACAAAGAAGTTCACAATCAAATTTGCAATTTCATCTAAGTATGTGGGCGAGGTAACATGTGATGTAGTGCCACTAAGTGAATGTGGAATGGTCTTAGGTAGTCCATACTTATATGATCGTAAAACAATCTTCTACAGGGAAAATAATCAATATCAATTAACCAAAGTAGGTCAAGATTATGTGGTTCATGCTCATCATGTAAAGGAAAATAAAACTCTTCAAACTATGGAACAATTAAAGAAGGCAGTTCAAGCAATCAAAAAACCTATAATTGTTTCAAGTTTAGTAATCGATCTTAAGCAAGAACAGGAGATGATTGTAGAATGGAAAATCAATCACAGTTTGCTTCAAGATACGCTCATGTCGTGCAAATATTACAAATATATCATCTCATTTGTAGTCATGTTTTTTATGCTATCATTATTAATGTTGTCTACATGGATGATAGTGGCTTCAGTAAAATGTGGCAGGGTTCAAATGGCTAGCAATATGTTGTCAATTGTCATGATTGTGTTACAATTGATCTTGATGAGACAGGTGCACATGACAGAGTTCGAAGACAGAGGACAATTCGGGTGGCTTATCCCAAGCTTTTTGATTGGCCAATAACCTTTTGGGGACCAAAAGGTCCTTTAGTGGGGAGGTGTGATCCAGAATTGGATCCAGGAGCTTGATGGGGCTCAGAAAGGCCTAAAAATCAATGTTCTCATAATGGTTTCAAAATGAATTTGTGCGTAGGCCTCATTGATATGAACCCAACGCAACTTGAACGGGCTGAAATATACGTCGCATGCTCCTGATATCACATTCTATTCATGTTCCCAAACAGAGAAAAATTCAACAGGTCAACATGCAAAAAATAGTTAATGCTGAAGTCAGCATGACATCATCATGTTGACATAGCATTGAGACATGTGGCAGCACAACAACAAGTTGACTGAGCAGATGACAGTGGTCCAATCTCGTTTCGACAAGTGGCACATTTTGTGGGAAAATGAACAGGTGCCACGTGGCCCAGACGTGGGCTGCCACATGGCACCCTAGCATTCGGTGGTTGGGTAAAAAATTTTGGAGCTTCATGGGATTCGACCCCATGACCTTTTTGTAGAGAAAATGTCTTAGGGACATGTCAGATTTCCAATGCACCATTGGAGGGAATTTTTATTACAAGTCTGCATTAATACATATAAAGTGGGTTATAATGTATAGCGGAGGCGAAAGGGGGATGGGGCTAAGCCCCAACCCACAGACTTATTGTTATATATAACCACAACCATACGGAGGGCGCTCCACTATGCAGATCCAACAAAAGGTGTAGGGGGAACATTCCAAGGCCTAACCACCGACAGGTTTTGTGCTTAAGACTCGGGCTTACGCCATGTATTCGGTGACCATGGTTTTGGGTGCACCTCTAGGGCGCATTCATATCACATTGCACCACATGATCATTGCTTACGGACTGAGGACCAGCGCGCAACCCTTAGGGGTTGGCGCTTGCCCATTTGATGCCATATGACCCTGTTTTGGAGCACGCGCCCATTCCCTTGGGGGTAATTTTGATTTTTTTGTTATAAAGTGGTTTTATAACTTTATATTAGTGATTTTTAATGATTTCTTCAGCGATTTTGGAGATTTTTGGCCCTTTTGGGGGATATTGGGCCCTTTTTGAGGCCATATCTTGGGGGGAAGTTGGGAGATGGTTACCAAATTCATATCTATATAAACCAAACCTTTTTGAGGCCATGGGAGTAGATTCAGAGTAGGTTTATGCTAAATATTTGCCAAGCCAAAGCCATTTTTATGCAGGGAATTTGTTGAGGAGCGCACCTTTGCGGGCCATTTCTGAGAGCTCCGGTCATCCAATTTGAGTGTCATTTCTTCTGTTGGGTTCTAGAGATATGGTAGAACAAGACCAGATCACTTTTGTAACCTTTTGGCACTACTGTGATGTACTTATTGAGTTTTGAATAGAAACAAGAAAGCGTCACCCACCGAGACAAAGGACCGAATATGTAGGTGAGATTTTCGAACTCCTTTATCACATTGGTGTTATGGTTCGTTTATGTTTTATGCTTCATTTCAGTTCTGTACATGTTTATATGGTTGTCATACTTCTTCTATAACTTCTTCCTCTTTCATTAAGATTCCTAATTGGTTAATCAAAACATGCTTAATAACTCAACCATAGTCGTGTAAAAGATCTTTTTGGATTAGTCCTCCCCCCTTAGGAATAAATGGTCCCCATTACATCAAGTTCCATCATTATATGGAGGAACTTTTGTTGAATTTGAATCCTGGTGAGCCACTTTCCTTCGGGGAGAAGTTGTCCTTCTTTGACAACCTGATAAAGTTGTGTGTTCTATTGGAAGGTTACCTTCATATTGGTGTCCATGATCCCATCCACTGTATCATGTTCAATGCAGTAAGGATTAATTTATGTAGGGGCCAAATGCTCAATCACCTTTGAAGTTTCCAACAAAGGTTGAAAATATGGTTGAAGCAACTCCACATTAAATGCTAGGTGAAAGCCAAGGAAAGGGGGAATACAAAATTCAAAATAATTCTAACCCACAACATTTGTGATGGTGTAAGGCCTGTATCAGAGTTGCCTGAGCTTCCTATGGGGGATTTCAAGGTGCTCTTTCTAAAAATACAACCACACCTTATCACCAACATAAAACTTGTGTGGAACATGATGATGGTCATGTTGATGATTTTACTTGGCATTCGATTTCTATAGGATATCATAAACATGTTGTTAGATATGCTAGATCCATTCAACAAATTTGACTATTATATTTTCCTCAGTTTGAGCATGGGAGGACTCTTCATGTGAAGATGCAATGGGAAGAGTTACATCAATGGGGGGAAATGGTTGGAACCTGAAGCACACTTGGAAAGGGATATGGACAATAGAGCTATGTAAGGCTTGGTTGTATCTATGTTAAACATATGGAAGGCTCTCATCCCATTTAGATGTATGCTTGGATTTGTGCATGTGTAGGATATGCACAATCATCCTATTGACCACTTCTATTTTTACATCTTTTTAGGGGTGGAAGGTAGTCGATTTGGTTAGCAAGGTGTCCATTAGAGACAGCAAGTTGACCAGAAAGTATTGAGAAACCTATTGTCCCTATCTAATATAATGGCCAGTGGTATCCCAAAATTAACCCAAACATGCTCAAAGAGTATTTGAGTAGTGGCTTTGGCTGTGATACACTTCTTACATAGTGCCAAAATGGTCATCTTAGAGAATCGATTGACAACCACAAAGGAAAAATCATTACGATGCTTGGTGGAGGGAAAATATGACATGTAATCCATGGAGATTGACTTCCATGGTTTATATGGGGTAGGTAGAGGAGTGTACAACCCCTGCTTCTTAATGGTAGGTTTAGCAATGGCATAGGTAGTGCACAATCTTATATACTTGTTGATGTCATGTTGGTGTTTTTTCCAGTATAAATACTTCTAAAGTACTACTACTATCTTCTTCACACCATAGTTCCTTGCCACCTGATTGTAATGTGCCTCCCAAATTATTTTTACATTCTTACTTTAAAGAACATGAAGATGGCCTAGATAGCACAAAACTGTAAACTTGAGGTGAAATTATGGAACTTGTTTACTTGTGCCCAATGTCTGATATGCAATATCTAATTCAAGGTTTCCATGATACAATTGGGGCCACTCGGAGGTCTCGTTCCCATAGGAGTTAATAATTGTGGTTATCTCCACAATTAGGGGTTGGTTGAGGGAGTCTGCAACATGGTTTGTGTTTCCATTCTTGTACTTAATGTTCAAGTGGAATTGTTGAAATTATATGGACCACTTCTAATGGAATTAATTTTGTAACTTTCCTTGTGTTTGCATGAATTGCATAGGATTGTGATCAGTGTGGATGATTGTTTCCTTTCCCAAAATATAATGTTTCAAATTTCGACATGCCTGCACAATGGATTACATATCCTTTTCATAGGTTGGATACCTATGAAAAATATCAGAGAGTGTTTCATTGTGATAGGCCATCAGATGTCCATGTCGAGTGAGGAATAACCTAATAACATTGTCAAAGGAATATTTCTCATTCTTTAATAGATGTTGCAAGTCTATTATAATGAGGACTAGTGCCAATAAGAGGCGATGTTTTAGATCCTTGAATTCTTTCTATTGTGACTCAGACCAGGAAAACTTCTCTTTATCTCCACGTTTGGTCACTTTTCTTCATGGCTAAGTGATATGAGAGAACCCCAACATGAACCTATGGTAGAATTTGGAAAGGCCCAAGAATCCATGGAGCCTTGGTAGAGTCATCGAGGCTATCCAATCATGAATGAATTAGATCTTTCTTGGGTCCACATGCACCCCATGTTCATCCACAATGTATCATAGATACTGAATTCTCTACATGAGAAATGATCATTTCTCTAGGTTGGCATATAAACTTGTGTTTCCATAGAGTGCTTAGGATATGTTGAATGTGATGCAAATGTTCTTCCAAAGTTCTACAAAAAATGAGGATGTCATCCAAATATATCACCACAAAATAGTTTGTGAACGACTGCATGATGGCATCCATTATCCTCATGAATGTTTTTGGAGCATTAGTTAAGCCAAAAGGAATGACCAGCCACTTAAAAAGGCCTTCTTTAGACTTTAAGGTGATCTTCCATACATCATTTTGTTCAATCAAGACCTAGTGGTAGCTTGAATTCATATCAATCTTACTAAATAACTTGGCACCCTTAATTTGATAAAGAAGATCATCAATGTAGGGGATCGGGTACTGGTTCTTAACAATGATTTTTTCTTAGGGATCTATAATCAATACAAATTTTCCATGTCCCATCCTTCTTTTGCACCAATACAATTGGGATCCCACGAGGTGAGAAACTTGGTCGAATGTGGTCCTTTTGGATGAGCTCATGGATTTAATGTTGTATTTCCTTGTTCTCTAGAAGAGAGCATCTATATATTGGGCCATTAGGTAAATGATCACCAAGTATCAAGTCAATTGAATGTTTGACCTAACAATGCAGCGACACCCCCACAAGTGAAGCAAAGATATCCCTATATTCTTCTACAATATTGTCCACTTTATTTTTTTGTGTGGAGAAGCTCCATGCTGAGGTGGTGGAAGTCATAGTGAAATTTCGCTCAGCTTTCGACTGAAGCATGAAGAGGAAAAACATTTTGGTCTGAGAGATTACCTTTCAACACTACTTTGATAAGATCAAGGAGATTTCGATAGTCGGGACTACCTCTAGTACCCTATAGATATTTCCTCCCAAAGTAACAATGACACTACAAGTCCTAGACTCATAAACAACATGATGTTTCCACATATAAGGTTTTCCTAAAAGAATATAAAAAAATTCAAGTGGGGAAACATCACATAGTACCTCATCTTTGAATGGATTGATGCCATAGGATAGGAAATATTGTTTGATGATGCAGAGATATCATGATACAGGTGGATATCGGTGGCCACCCACCTCTTCTAATTGGCTCACATATATTTTTCATCTTGGTATTTTTTTTCTATCTTTTCAGGTCCTAAACTTATGGGTTCGTTTTGAGGCCCTACACAACATTTTTTGGGCTTTCCACAATCACTCTATAGAAAAATTCAAAGTGTGATGGAAAAATGTGTATTCTTCGGATAGACCTTTCCAACGGGATATCGAGCACCTAAAACATAGATTGTATGAAAAATTTACGACCCCGTGAAGTTGATGTACCATCTTACCCCATCGAGGACCACGTGGCTTTTGGCGCTTCATCTCCTAGGGTAAGGTTTTTGGATGTCTAGGTTTTTCTGATTACTTCTTGATGATAAAAAGGCCTGGAGGCTTCATTTTAATGGGTTCAGGTGAATGCTCGTAGCTGGCACATCTCTTCTCATAGATTAGCTACCACCATTCGAGCAAGATAGTTTCATTCTACATTTTACTGTTTCAACATATTTCTTTATTTAATAGAAGTTAAGTTTCACGATATCTCTATTATTGTTCTCTGTATATATATGTTAATGTTGTAGATATGTGTTTCATTTTTTTCCACTCATAAATCTGGATCAATGGTATCTGAGTGGTCTTCTCTTCATTTTTTTCTTTGTGCATGTCCCCAATGAGGTCACAATATAAGTAGTTGGGTCTCAAACCAATTGAGCCTTTGCAAGATTTGCCTCGATGAACCAAATTACCACCCATGGGGGAAGAAATGAGGGATGAAGGGGAAGGAGATCCCTTTAAATTGTTTCTCAAGGAAGCCCTCGTATGACAAAGGAATGAGATAATGGATAATTTTGTGCAAATCCTTCAACGATTTCCAATAGGGGATGCATCTTCCTCAAGCAGAGGCACCACCCCCTTTAAGGTACAGTTCAATTTTGATATTCCTATATTTGAAGTTCAAATAGATGTGGATGTTGTAGAAAAATGGTTAAACCTTATAGAAGGGTATTTTTATGTCCATAACTTTTCCAATAGAGAAATTATTACATTTGCGCTCCTTAAGGTCATCCCCCATGTCAAAGATTGGTGGGAGGCTTTCTATGAGAAAAAGGCAATAGAAGAATCTACATTATTTGTAGTTGCACCCACTTGGGGTTATTTTAGGGATGTTATTAACGAAAAATACTACCCTATTGGAAGTTATGACAAATCATATAGAAGATGGACCACACTACGACAGGAAAGGGACCAAATAGTGCCAGAGTTCACCAATGTTTTCCATACCTTGTGCACCAAGTTGGGTATCAAAGACTCTGAGTGAAATTTGGTACTCAATTACCATGGAGGTCTGTATAGATACATCAATACATAAATGGAGTTTGTGTACATATCGTCCATGGGTGCATCTTATCTCTATGATTTCAAAATCGAGCAAAAGCGTAAACAAAACATGCGACATTTTGGGTCTGTGAACCCCTCACAACAGAAGCAAAGAAAAGGCGGCCCCAAACTGCAAAATGAAGGACAAAGAAAGGATGGATAACCTTAGGACAACTAGTCTAAGCCACAAACAAAGAAGGACAATGGGAAGACAAAGAAATAAATTGGGATGTGGTGCAAGTTCTATAAGATCCCCTTGCATAACATCATTGAATGTCACTCAAAGTATTCATCGGTGGTCGAGGTGAAAGGATATGAATCCGATGTGGGCTATGAATCTGAGTCAGAACCAAAAAAAGGGAGATGGATCATACACGCAAAACCCTATGCCACTATTGCTACCACCAAGGTCAATCTCGATGAACCTGATGAACCAAAGGAAGGTGAGAACCTCTTTCATTCACATATGTGGGTGAAGGGTACTCCACTACACTTCATCGTTGATAGCAGTAGCCAGAAGAACCTCATATCAGCAGAGGTCTTCAAGAAGCTGGCTATGCTGACAACACCACACTCACATATGTACACCATCGATTGTCTCCGCCAAGGGAGTGATCTATACGTCAGCCAACAATGTCACCTACCCTACGACATCAAGCCCTTAAAAGATGAGGTATTATATGATGTATCCCCCCTTGAAGTTTGTGATGTTCTTTTGGGACAACATTATTTATGGAAATGTCATGTTGTATGAGTCTAGGCCTCGTAGTGTTATTATTACTTTGGATAAGAAGTTGTATAGGATACCCGAGGTAGTCCCACCTACTGCCATTTCCTTGATCCCTGCCAAGCAATGTAGAAAGGTCATCTCTCAGACTGGGAAGTTTGTATTTTTCATCATTCACACTCAAAGTGAGTGAAAGGTTGCAACCACATCCATGGCCTTTGTGGAAGGTCTCTCCACACAGAAGAAACAAGTGGATAAGGTCGTGGAAGAATAAAAATACATATTCTCCTCACCCACTAAGGTAACTCTGCACTGTCAGGTCAAGAACTCAATTGATCTAACCCCCATTACACTGCTACCCAATGGGCCAGTCTATCGCTGTTATTTTCCAGAAAATGAGGAAATCAAGCACCAGATCCAAGAGATGCTAAAAAAGGGCCACATCCGACCAAGCTCATCACCTTATGGAAGCCCAATTGTGCTTGTGCAAAAGAAAGACAAGACATGGCGACTCTGAATTGATTATCAGGCCCTAAATACAATCTCAATCAAGAACCGATACCCAATTCCACGAATTGAATATCTCCTTGACCAGCTCAATGGGGTCAAATAATTCAGTAATATTGATATGAATTCCAACTACCACCAGGTCCCAATAGAGCAGATCGATGTATGGAAGACTGCCTTCAAGTCCAAAGAAGGTCTTTTTGAAAAATTCCCCAAAAAATTTCATGGTGATGATGGATGATATCTTGCATCCTTTCACCAACTCTTTTGTGGTGGTTTATTTGGATGACATCCTCATATTCAACAAGATTTGGGTAGAACACTTGTTTCATATTCAACAGGTTTTGCACACTATGCGACAAAACAAGCTATATGCAGATTTGGAAAAATTCCCCTTCGGCATGAACAAGGTCTAATACCTAGGATACATTGTTTATGAGCATGGGGTTCATGTCTATATAGAAACTATCTAGGTCATTCATTACTGGCCAACCCCAACCACACTCACTGAGCTTCAAATCTTCTTATGCCTTGCCAATTTCTATCGTAGGTTCATGTTGGGATTCTCTCACGTTGCATGGGCCCTTAGCCAAGTGACCAGGGATGGTGGCAAGGATAATTTTTTGTGCGGCTAGTCATAATAGAAAGCCTTCGATGATTTGAAGAAACGCTTGTTCTTAGCCCCAGTTCTCTCATTACCCGACCTGCAACAACCTTTTGAGATTGAGATAGATTCTTTAGACTATGTTGTGGATGCAGTTCTCACTCAACATGGACATCTAGTGGCCTATCATAGTGAGACACTATCAGATATCGTTCGTAATTACCCCAATTACGACAAAGAAATGTACTCCATTGTACAATCCTTCCATCGATGGAGGAATTACATTCTCAAGAAGGAGACAATCATCCACAATGATCATAACCCTCTGAAGTTCATGCAGACACAAGGTAAATTGCAGAATAACCACCATCAGAAGTGGTCCACATACTTGTAGCAGTTCCATATAAACATAAAGTATAAGACAGGAAGCACCAACCATGTTGCTGACTACCTCAGTCAACCTCCAGTTGCAGCACTAACCACGGTGCTACACTCTTGTAGACATGAGACCTCCAGATGGCCCCAAATCTACCAAAGAGATCTCGACTTCTCCACTACATAACATATTCTAGGAATAAACACAATTGCCACTAATTTCTATCTTCAGGATGGGTTATTGTGCCATCTGGGCCATCTCTATGTCCCATCAAGCGATCAAGTGAAGATGATTTGGGAATCTCACTACATTCGGGTGATAGGACACTTCAGTGTAGAAACAACAGTGGAAGTGCTACAACAACATTTCTATTGGCCAAAACTTTGATAGGATGTCAGAAAATATATTAGGTCTTTCACGGCCTACGCCATGGCCAAATTGACCATTAAGAAACAAGGAATGCACTCCCCTATTCCTACTCCCGACATGCCCTAGGAATCCATCTCGATGGAATACATGTCAGGCCTTCCTTCAACCAAGAAAGGAAATGACTGTGTTTTTGTGGTTGTTGATCGATTTTCCAAGATGGAAATTATGGTCGCTTTCAATAAGAGCATCACAATGAAGGCCACTGTCAAGCTCTTCTTCGAACGAGTGTGGGTACATTTTGGGATACCACAAACCATCATCTCATATCGGGATATTGTTTTCTTTATTGCAGTCTGTCGATTACATCCTTCTATGGTATCATTAGCATGATCTTAAAGTCAAAGGGGCATTCAAGAGTCCACCCTAAAGTGTATTGGCCAATATCATCTGTGCACTGGAGAAGCTTGAAGCAGAGGATAAGATGATTTTTCCCATCATATCTGATATTATTGAGCCTTATCAGCTGGAAGGAAATGTTTAGTGTATCATCCTAGTAGCCAAGGTAAAGGGATGACACAAAACTAGGCACGATATAAAGATTCTGACAGATGGAATCAAAATCTCAAGAAGCAGTATTGGTCTGAGCAAGTGGTTTCTTATCAAGCAAAGGAAACTATAAATCAACAAGTGAAGCTTATTTTTAGGGTTGACACTTTGGGGAATTTAAGATTATCTTATACCCAAGTTGTTTGATCAAATATTCTCTCAGACACAGACCTTTTTCCGGGATGCAAGTTACAATATATTCATAGCATGTGTTATGCTTTAGTTTTTTATTCTTTTTGTGCGTGTATTCTTGTAAAAATCAATCCCTCTCATTCCATGGCTTCTTGTATCAGATCCTCATTAATAAAATCTTGAGCACAAGTTTTATGAGTTTCAGACACCTAAATGTTAATTTATTTCACCTGGAAAATCCATAAGAAGAATATATGGCATCCAATAGAAAATATACCAGAAGCAACCCATATCTTGAGCGTACTACAATATAATGAGACCCCGAAAATCTCGTGACCTGGAGAAATCTTAGAGAACATCAAGTATTTTCACCTCCAAGTAACCCTAATTTGGGAGCTTCTCATTTTGTTGTTCAAGTAGGTAGTGAATCTTTAGATCCTATTGATATATTTATTGATTCTATTTATTCTACTATGCTACATCCTAAAACTTTAATAGATCTATGGAATTATCCTTTAGGATTATGTGAAGATGCGAGTTCCTATTTTAAACCCTTTATGAGAAACCCTATTATCCCTCCATCTGTTCAAGCCCATAACATCATTTTATAGAACCTCATGACTAATTTAGGAGGAGGGAGAGTCAGGGGAAATAAACCTCCCCCACCACCTTTAAATCCCTGGGTCATGGCCCAATTTGGCACTTTAAATCTACCTTCTCATGTACATGACCTACCTGAAAACTACTTAAAGTTGTTACCCAAGTACAATGGTGAACCAACTCTTTCTGCTGAAGAACACCTAACAACCATATGGGATTTCACTAATAACTTGTTCATGGAGCATGACGATGTCTTAATGTGGTTATTTGTTCAAACCCTAGAGGGATATGTCTGCAAATAGTTTAGATAAATCCCCACTGCCTCAATTGATAGTTGGTAGGATCTTGAATCTGCACTCATGAAACTATGGGGGGGAAGAGGGACAACATGTATTACTTGACTGAGTTTGTTGATAATGCAGGATGATGCTATATACATTGATGGAAACAAGATTGCATCCAGTAAAATGAAACAAAATACTGATCAAATAGATAAGAAGAATATCAAATAAGATAGTGACCCCTCAACTGAGCTAAGGATGCTCATGAGGTCAAAATGGATGAGATGTCTAGAATAATAAGGAATTTTACTAATAATATGTCTATATTTGAAATGGAGAATGGAAATGCTAATAAATTCCCTCAAGAGGGAGGGATGAGGAACCCTAACCAATTTACGAGGCCCTTAAATCCTCAACTCACGAGGACAGAAAGGAGAAGTGATGAGCATCTATTCATCCCCCTGTCCAAAATAATGAGCAGAACAACCTGGTAGAAGAAGAAACAGATGAAGAATACATTAATAATCCAGAGGACATACACCTATTGTAGGATGAAAACAAATCAATGAATCCAACCGAGAATGACTATGAATATTCTCTCAACAACATAAAGAAAAACCCCAAAAATGAATCTAATGAAGAAGTATTGTTATCTACTTAGTACATGATGTTTGTTGATGATCTCTAAGACAAAATGCACATGAAGTATGATCTTATGCCTATATAGAGGAATGTTATCCATGACATCCATCCACTACCTAAGAAACCTAGTCCAAGTCTTCCTATGGATAAAGTCAAAGAACTAAAAAATCCTATCAAGGCTAATG
Source organism: Picea engelmannii (assembly GCA_009831015.1). Classification (NCBI taxonomy): domain Eukaryota; kingdom Viridiplantae; phylum Streptophyta; class Pinopsida; order Pinales; family Pinaceae; genus Picea; species Picea engelmannii. Next base: position 671,827 of record ML786232.1, on the reverse strand, counting down.
AAGTTGGTGAAAATTCAAGAACAAAAAAAGAGGTAATGGAGCTTGAGGAATCAATTTCACCATTCAATTTTGAGAAATATCTTTGCAAAATCAAGATCCCGGTCCCATTGGATGAATTGGATAAAAATCCATCATACCACAAGTAGATTGAAAAGGTCATACATGTAAAAATCTCAGCATGCCCACCTAACATTGTGAATTTACAAGATGAATCTCCTACTATAGGTTTTGGTCCTCATATAGATGACAAAGAGGAGTCGGTTGCACCTTTCTATGTAACCCTGAATATCCATGACAAGATGCTACATAATTTTATGCTTGACTCTGGTGCATCTCATAATCTCATGCCAAAGGTAGTAATGGATAAATTGGGGTTATAAATAACTAGGCCATACCATGATATCTACTCCTTTGATGCTAGGAAATTAAAGTGTGATGGATTGATTGAAGACATGGTAGTCAAATTTTCTCAGTTTCTTGTTAATAGCATTATGATGGATGTAGTGGTAATTGATGTACCTCCAAACTATGGGATGATGTTATCTAGATCTCAGGCCAGAAAGTTAGGAGGTACATTGCAGATGGGAATGAATTATGCTATTGTACCAGTCTTTGGAGGAGAGAATAGGAGGTTATACAAAGAAACAAATTTTTCCTATGTAGTTAGTTATCAAAACAATTATATAAACCATCCCATATATGATGTTAATGAATATATGGGCCATTGCATCCTCTCAATAAATAAACAATACCAGGAGGCTCTAGATTCAACAAATCTTGTGCTAAGCTCCGACCAAGAAATACAAGGTATATGGACGAAGTACTTTGATGGGGAATATTCAAAAGAAGGGGTAGGAGCTGGAGTGTTCCTCATTTCCCCCCCAAAAGAAGAAATCCATTTTTCCTACAAGTTGGAATTTGAAGCTACTAATAATGTAGTTGAATACGAGGCCCTGATCCCAGGTTTGGAAGAAGCAAGGAAAATGCAGATTACTAAGTTGGTATCCTTTGGAGATTAAGAACTTGTGGTTTAGAAAATCAAAGGTAGTTATCAAAAAAGGCACCCCAAAATGATAGCCTACAGAAATCAGGTATGGGATTTGATTGACATTTTTTACAAAGCCTTCAATATCAATGTTGTTTGAAGGGAATTTAACCAGCAAGATAATTCTTTAGGCATAGAATTCAGTACTTCCAATACCCTTTCCACTCCTCAGACGAGATATGAGATTTAGACGAGGTATAAAATCTCCATTCCTAATAATGTAAAGTATTGACAAGTCTTTGAAGATGATCAAAAAATAAAAAGATTCCTAGAGGTTGTAGGTGAATTTTCCAACAAATATGTGGAGTCATATGATGGAGAAGAAGAGGAAATTGTGACTAAAGTAGAGAGAACAATTACTTGTGAGTTTAGTAAGTACATGGATGGACATAAATTCCTCCAATTAAAGAATAATTTCATCCCTAAGGGATTAGTCCCTCTGGAGCATCTTTTTGATAGAAATGATGTTCCCATAAAACCTATTCTCATGCCTAGAGATGATAAGGTTGAAGAATGCAACATTGGGATAGAGAAAGAGACAAAATTTATAAATTTGTCTAAAGAGATCTCCCCCAAACACAAAGTTGAATACTTGTAGTTGTTCAAGGACTACATGGATTTATTTGCTTGGAAGTATGAAGACCTGAAGACCTATGATACCAACATTATACAACACAAGATACCATTAAAAACTAGTACTAAGCCTTTTAGGAAGAATTTGAGACAATTCAACCCCTTGTTACTATCAACCATTGAGATGGACGTGAGGAAGCTACTCGATGCTCAAATCACCGTCCCTCTTAGGTATTCTGAATTGGTTGCAAATTTTCTCCCGGTAAGGAAGAAGAGTGGAGAGATAAGGCTATGTGTGGACTTCTAAAACCTGAACAAATGCTCTCTAAAGGACAATTACCCTCTTCCCAAAATGGATCATATACTTCAGGAAGTGGTGGGGGGAAATAGAATTTTCATGATGAATGGTTTCTCAGGATAAAATCAAGTAGAAATGCACTCTAATGACAGAGAAAAAACAACCTTCACTACCCCATGGGGAACCTTCTTGTATGATAAGATTCCCTTTGGTTTGATGAATGCATAAACTACATTTCAGAGAGCCATGGATATATCTTTTGTAGGGGAGAAGGACAAATTCATTGTCATATATCTCGACAATATGATTGTATTCTCCAAGACAGATGAGGAACATATAGAGCATTTGAAACAAACCTTTGTTAAATGCAAGAAATTTGTCCTATATATGAATCCAAAAACGTCCTACTTTTCCATGACTAAGGGTAAACCATTGGGCCACATAGTGTCAAAGGAAGGGGTATAATATACCCGGAGAGGGTAGAAGCAATAAAGAATATTTCCATACCTAGAAATAGAAAGGAAGTACACAATTTCTTGGGCAAAATCAACTTCCTGAGAAGATTTGTTCCTAAATTTGTTGAGATAATCAGGCATATCACTGACATGTTAAAGAAAAACCATGAAGTAAAGTGGAACCCTAAGGCCAGGAAATATTTCCATACAATCAAAGAAGCCTTGGGAAAATCCCCAGTTTTAGTCAGCCTAAATTATGATAAGGACTTTTTCATGTTTTCTTTTTCTTCTGAACGCACCATGGTTGTTGTCTTGTTGTAGAAAAATGATGAAGGTCAGGAGCATCATATAGCCTTTTTCAGTAGAGCCTTCAGATAGGTTGAGTTAAGATATAGAAGGTTGGAGAAACAAGCATATTCCTTGGTTAAATCATTGAAATCCTTCAGAGACTATATCTTGCACTCCAAAAAAATTGCTTATGTACCTAATAGTGCTATCAAAGATGTCCTCACACAACCTGACATTAAAGGAAAAAGAGGAAAATGGATTGCCAAGATACAAGAGTATGAGTTGGAGATAAAACCTACTAAGCTGGTGAAAGGACAAGGGTTGGCTAAACTCATGGTTGAATCAAATTATCATTCCATAGATTTAAACCTCATGACAACATGCATCATGGCCAAATGGAAAAGAGAAGATGGAGCACAAGATAAAGTTCCTAGGGACAACCTCAAATTCTCTAAGTTTGATTGGTATAAAGACATTATTTTCTACCTTTAGCATCCAATTTGTTCACCTTTATGGGACAAAGCCAAGGCTAAGTCCACCAAGCTCAAATCTATGAAATCCTGCATTATAGGAGAGGGTTTGTTTTGTAAGGACCCATTAGGAATATTATTGAACTACCTCACAGAATAATATACTAAGGGAATCATTACTGAGTTTCATAAAGGAATATGCAGAGGTCATCATGCCTGCAGAGCCATTTCATACAAAATCCTCAGATTTGGTTATTATTGGCCTTCATTGTTTTTTGATGCAAATTGTATGGTTAGGGATTGTGTGTAATGTCATATGTTTGCAGGGAAGCAAAAATTGCAGCCTCTTCCCCTCGGGCTTGTCCATGTAGAAACACCTTTCTAACAATGGGGTCTAGATTTTATTGGTGAAATTCATCGAAACTCAAGTGGGAAACATAAATGGATCCTGATAGCCACAAAATACTTCGCCAAGTGGGTGGAGTAAATCACCACCATGGAAGCAACTAACTCAGTCGTCATCAAGTTTCTAGAGAAGAACATTCTATCAAGGTTCATATGCCTTAGAAAAGTTAAAACTGATAATGCCCCAGGCTTTCAAATCTTCCAAATTGTTGCAGTTTTTTCAAAGGTACAACATAGAGTTGGGACATTCCACTACATATTATTCATAGGGAAACAATTTTTTTGAGTTGTCTAACAAGAATCTCATCAAGATCATCAAGAAGATGTTGTCCCAAAACAAAACAACTTGGGACTCCCACCTCAAATATGTAATCTAGGTAGATATGCTCACTATCCAAAGTCCCTTGGTAAATCTCCTTTTCGGTTATTATATGGGATGGAGGATATTTTTCCTGTACATTTCAGTCTCCCTGTAATGAATTTGTTGTAAGATGAAGAGGTAGAAGAAAATGATATGCGTAGAAGAATCAATCAACTGATTGAATTCCAATAGGTAAGATATCAATTCCAACTCAGATCTCAATCTCATAAAGAAAGAATGAAAGAATTTTTTGACAAGATATCCAAAGAGAGAAGCTTTAAGACAAGAGATCTAGTCTTAAAGTGGGATTCCAATAGAGAAGAAGAAGGAAAGGATGGAAAGTTTGACAACCTCTAGCTTGGTTCTTTCTAGGTCATCACAATTCAAGATAACAACACATATGATCTGGCACAACTGGACAATGAAGTGTTTGGGGCTCTTGTCAATGGGAAGTTCCTCAAACATTTCTTGTAGTACTGAAGGATGAAAATTTTCCTCACTTTGTACATAAATAACTATTTTTACATTCTTTTTATATGTTTCTAATGTTACTTCATTCACCATATTTCAAATAAGTAAGAATTAGGTATTTCATAATTTAAGTTGTCGAGCAATTTTTGTTTCACTTCTTGATCAAGTGTTTCAGGTGTCTAAAGAATAATTTGTTCGAAAGAAAAATCCATAACCCAACAAGAGAGGGAACTTGGTCTACAATTATTAGTAGACTAGAGGGGTATGTTGTCCCATCTAGAGCCGATGTTAGTATTGGTTTTGTTCCATCTAGTAGCATGCATCATGCTCAAGATTAAGGGGGGAGAATTCAAGGGAAAAGGAGTCTGTAGAGCTCCCACATCAAGGAGGTGAAGCGTTTAATTTGTTGCCAAGAGATTCACAACCAAGAAAACAAGCCCTAAGGTCCCAATACCCATTCCCAAACTTGGGTGCTTATCAGGAGTGTTATACAACATTTTGTCACAACTGATGATATGCCTATTCTCTAAGATCGAAAGCAAAAAACTTTGGAAGAGTAATTGAAAGAAAGTCTTCTTGAGAAGGATCAACTCTAAAAAATACCTAAATTACAATATTTTTTCTTGTTTCCTTATAGAAAGGTGCAACAACCTCACTTGTTGCATGCTACATCACTAGAAGGTGCAACACCATCACTTGTTGTTGTGATTTAAAGGTGTGGCAACCTTTGTGCGTGGAAAAAAAGAAGAAAGTATTGAAGCTTCTAGAAGAGAAACTTCGATGATGATTTGTTTTCCGATCGGTTTGTATCTCACTCGTCTCTCCTAATTTGGTGAGATCCTAACCTATCATACTAATCTCCTCATGACTTCATTTTCAGTCTATAAATGGAGGCATATTCTAAAGGAAAAAGGCTAATAAGGAATAGGTAATGAGATGATGTTGAATCGAGAATAGCTCATGATTTGTGATTGAGAGATTGTGAGTCTCTATTTGGCTCTAAGAGATTTAGTGGTGTCAAAGTGATCAAGAGATGGTGATGGCATTCATGGAGGCTACATGGGTATTGAATCATTCAACCGCTGGAAAGATTTTTTCAACACCAAGGCATTGGTTGTAAGATGTTTCCTTATTTATTAATACAATTATATTTTCCCTTTCCTATAAAGCTTGTACATCATCTTTATTGTATTTTTCCTTGGTCATCTACATAGATTTATCGAAATACTTGTAGTATTGTTTCTTTCACTTGTTCTATTTGATTCTAATGTAGGTCTGTAGCAAGAGGTTTTGCAATCAAACTTGGAGCTTCAACTAATGAAGGAAAACTTAGGATAAAAGGTACAAACTATTTATCTACTTGCATTTCGATTCTAAAATCTAAGGAAAGGAATTTATACTGTCTTTTTTTTTTCTAGTTTCGGGTTCCCGAACCAGGGAGATTTATTTATGTCCGCATCTACAAATTTATCCACAACATAAAGCATAAAAGTTTCTAAGCTCATCTAGATCAGTTAATACCCTTTCCAATATGGAACTTTACCATGTAACAAAGGATTAATGAGAAAGCGTGGATGAAAGTGTGGGATTGATCATCCGATGGATGCAAGTGATCCTAATCAATGGTGAATGATGCATGTCGCATCAGAAAGGATTTAGGGAGGTTAACATGGCATTGGGGTGGGACAATGGTTTTATGTTTCTACATGTCATAAAGAAAAACATGTCGCATGGTAAAGTGCGGTAAAGGAAACCACTCCCTTCGGGTCACAACAGTGATATTTTGATCCCATCTGAATTTCACGTCAAAATACTCGTCGTCAACCTGAACAACCACATAACTCCACCTGGGGTCTGTGGAGCAGTCCATAGGGACATCAAGTGAAAAAAATAAGGCATGAAAAGACAATGACTCACCCTCTCAAACCTGTCAAAAATCAGCACTTGTAATGAAAGGACCCGATAGCACTCAAATTATGATAGTAGCCCAGGGTTCTTATATGAGTGCACCTTGAGGGAAACATATACACCTACGTGTATCAATGCCAATCCTCCATATGTCCACATATTCATGTTGATGTCAACATGATAGCATTTGTGTTTCGAGTGTTTTTTCAAAGGGTCCAAGCAATGGTAAAATGATGTGCATGTGGAAATAGAGGCATGAGGGAGAATGATTCAAGTGAGTGGGAGGATGCTCTGACATCCTACCAAATCATTTAGGAAATACATGACTCATAACAAGACGACTAGCATCACGTCTGCATTTTTTCACTCATTATTATCTTAGTGCATGCATCTGTCAGTAACTAGAAATCATCACCTTGACAAGTACGTTTGCATGTGTCTGGGATCTTTATGAATCATACCAAACATAGAAAATCACTGCCCCTCATTAGTTTTCTGTGTAAACACATGTCAATATTTTATAAGAACAAAACCGTAGGAGTCACAATCCATTAATTTGTGAATAGCCTGAGTCCTAAAGAGGAGTTACTCAGACAACAAATGTTTCTGATGATGATCCACCTATATTAACCCTCTTCCCAAGAGTGGGTTGTGAACCATCTTGGATACAGATGTTGGGAGAGTGTTTTCTTTATTGCGAGCTATCAAGGACATCCTTCTATGGTATCATTAGCATGGTATTAAAGTAGAAAGAGCATTCAAGAGTCCACCCTAAAGCATATTTACCAATCTTGTCAGTGAAATGAAGAATCTTGAAGCAGAGGATACAATGAGTTGGACCATTGTATCTGCTATTATTGAGCCTAGTCATCTGGAAGGAAATATTTAGTGCATCATCTTAGAAACCAAGGTAAAGGGTTGATGACGTAATGATGGGAATCAATTGAGCCACTTAGAGGGACCTGAACGAAGTTTTAATTGGATAAGGAGAACACACCCAACAATAATATTAGCAGGTATTGTCTGGCAATAGAAGTCAGTTTCTTCCCACTAAATATGGTAAAATCAGTTGGAAATATGGGAGCGGTTGCAAAACTAGATGCATTATCAAGATTCTGAAAAGTGGAATCAAAATTTCAATAATGAGTATTGGTCTAAGAATTTGGTTTCTTCTCAAGCAAAGGAGACTATAAATCAACAAGCAGAGCTCATTTTTAGGGTCGGTACTATGGGGAATTTGAGAGTATATTATACCTGAGTTGTTTGATCAAAGATCCCCTTAGACACAAACCTTTTTCTGGGCTGCAGGCTACAAGAGATTCATCCCCTGTGTTATCCTTTAGTCTATGCTTCTTTTTGTGCATGTATTCTTGTAAAAATCCATCCCTCTCATTCCATGGCTTCTTGGATCAAATCCCCATTAATAAAAGATCGAGAAGTAATTTTTATGACATGTACAGTGTGACTATGTGTTATTTAGTTTATGTTGTTGAAGTGATTTCCTTTGAATGTATGACCATATGACCACTTCATGTCCTTTTTTCATGCTTTTGATGATGTGCAGAGGGTACCTCCGTGGATTTCAGTATATGAAAATGTTTTACTCTTTTATGCATACTTTAATGATCTGATATATTTGTCAAGAGAATTGAATTCTTAACTTCTCAGCACACCATTATGTCCATAGACTGTGAGATTCACCATAGAGTTGCCTCACACATCTATCTTGTATTTCTTCCAATTCTCCCTTTCTCAAACTTAAATCAAGTTATCTGAAGCACTTGTGGACATATGCGTCTTCTTGTTGAATGCCTTGATATTGGTTCTGATATTGTTTGAGGGTTGAGAGTTCTATAACACAAAGAGAGAAGTTGCCCAAAAATTTTGCATAAACTTTGTTGTAAGTCAACATGGATTTATGATCAATCCTAGGTCTTAGCCCCTGGGATTCCTTAGCATAGTTCCATTTATATCCTGAAACATCTTGAGGGATAACAATAACTTCTATTCCCATAATTAATTTCCCATGCACAAAACAAGTTTAATAATGAATGAGGAACCAAAATGAAAAGAGTGATTAACCAAATGAATAAGGAACAATGAATTTCCAACCCCGAAATTACCACAAAATGGGGTTTATATAATTACATGCAATAAAGAAGCACATGGTCTTCCCTAAGAAGTTCATGTAATCACTTTTCCCAACTAAAACCAAGAAGGGTAAATAAAATCTAATAAAAGACTTAGCCCCTTTATCCCCCTATCTTTGTCCTTGTTCGTCTTGCAACCAACAATGTATTTATTAATATATTCAAAGTATTTCATTTCTAGTCAATATGGTATTTCTAATTTATAGGTACTTCGACCTTTCATGAATAAACAAAATACATTATTAATATGGGGACTCAAAACATGGGTATTACATTCCCCTCCCCCTTATTTTAGCATTGTCCATGGTACATATACAAAAGAGAGAAATAAAAAATTCAAAAGTATTCAAAAATTCACGGGTATTGTTCCTACATAGCATCTTCAGGACCATAGTAGGTCCATAGAACCTTTACCAATCCTATGTCTCAATTCTGGAGAACTTTAACCTACTTGTCCAATATGTGTACTGATTGGACCTGAAAGTGTAGATTTTAACCTTGTACAATTAATTAATTCAAACAAATTCTCAATAAAATAGAAAAGATACAATGACACATAGACACATTACACAAAGAGTTTTACCCTGGAAACCCAAACCGGGAAAACCAACAACCTATTTAGAGCCACACCTCTAATCTTCTATTCATCATATTCATTGTTTACAATAAAATATACATATAAGATCCCGCGGAATCCAAACCATTGAGTTGGATTATTTAAAAACCCTAATTCCTTAACCAGAATTAGAAATCCATTGGAAAAAACCATGTGTCAAAAAACTGCCAAAAAATGGACACAAAAAACTACCAAAAACAGACCAATTGTTTTTTCATGGGGGATCTCTCCCCTGCAAACCTCTTGGATGGGGGGTGATAAGAACCCCCCGGACCCCCTTTTCTCCCATAACAGTGTACAATACATGGGATCAATTTTTCAAAGAATATAACACATACCCAACAAAAAGTCTCCTTCTAGCTCCACCTAAATCAAATTCCAATCAATAACATGGTGAGGATCATGCAAATCCTTTTCAACAAAGAGACATGAAATACATTATAAAAATTCATGGAATAAGGCAATGCAAGCATGTATGCAATTGGCCTTATTTTGTCCAATATCTCAAATGGACCACATAATTTGGATTTTATCTCGGTACAACTGCCCAACTTCAATGAGCACTTCTTGGGATTCACTTTCAAAAGTACATTCTCTCCCACTTTAAACTATATAGTTGTCCTTTTCCTATCTACATATTTTTTCTATATTGTGCTACTTTCAAATTCTTCTTAATTTTAACTATTTGGTCTTCCATATCCTTGAGCGATTCTGGACCAAGTACCACTCTATCTATTGGGTTGTCCCAACTCACTAGAGTGTTTCATTATACCATGCAAAGCTTCAAATGGGCTCATCTTCAATGAATCTTGATACCCATTATTATAGGAAAAATAAACCAAATACAAGTAATCTTCCCACTTAGATGGCTTATGCATCACATACATTTTTAACATGTCTTTAATCACTTGGTTGACTCTCTCTATCTACCCAACTGAATGTGGATGGTATGCTATGGAAAAATTATGATCAGTACCAAATCCTTTAAACAATCCTCTCCAAAAGTTTAAAGTAAACTTTGCATCTCTGTCTTAAACAATTTCCTTAGGTATTCCATGCAACCTAGCAATTTCCCTCATGTAAATTTCTGCAATATTAGTTGTTGTGTGAATCATTTTTATGGGAAAAAAATGAGCATCCTTTGTCAATTTATCCACCACTACCATTATTGAATCATGTTTCCTTGTTCTCATGGGAAATTTAGTAATAAAACCAATGGTTACCACTACCAATTTCTTCTTTGGAATTGGAAATGGTTGTAGAAAAATCGCTAGGTGTCTATGCTCAACTTTCACTATCTGGCATTCCATACATATGACAGTGTAATCAACAACATACTTCTTCATTACTGGCCAAAAGTATCATATTCTAATTTCTAGAATTGTTTTCTAGTAATTGGGATGTTCAACATATGGAACATTATCTATTTCTTTTAATACCAAATTCCTAAGCTCTTTGGAACTAGGAACAAAAATTATGTTTTTATGCATAAGTACTCCATCTTGTTTCATCTCATACTCTTTAAATTTATTTTGTACATTTTCTTGTAGTAAAATTTATTTTTCCTTTAGGTAATGTTGGTCTATAACAACAACATCTAAAATTATACTCTTTAAATATGAACTATGCATACTAAAGGTTTTAGCATGTATGAGATGTACTCTTTTGTTAAGTGCATCAACAACTTTTTTTTATTTTCCTTTGATATGCTTGATGTCAAAGTCATACGCACTTAAAAATTCTATCCATCTTGTCTACCTGACATTCAAAGTTGGTTGCTCAAAAATATATTTTAGACCACTATGGTATGTCCTTAATTCAAATTTATTTCCCATGAGATAATTCCTTCACATATTTAATGCATGAATTATGGAAGCATGCTCCAAATAATGTGTGGCATAATTCCTCTCATGTTCTTCAAACTTTCTAGAGTCATAACTAATGACATGTCCATTTTGAGTGAGGACTCCAGCAAGTCCTTCCTTGCATGTTCTGTACATACCAAAAAATTCTCATTTGGGTCAACAATCTTTAAAATAGGTGCACTAGTGAGTAACTCTTTCAACAAGTTAAAATTTTCTTCACACTTTTTTGTCCATTCAAAATTAATTCCCATATTTTGTAAATAAGTGATGGAATGAGCAATTTTAGAGAACCTTGCTATAAATATTTTTTAGTATCTAGCTAATCCCATGAAATATCTTACTTCTGAAACATTCCTTGGTGCAGGCCATCCTCTAATGGTTTTAATCTTCTTTGGATATACTGTTATACCTTCCTATGAAATAATGTTCCCCAAATAATGGATCTATTTTCAGTAAAAAGAACACTTGCTTAGTTTGGAATACAATTGATGTTCCCTTACAACTTGTAGCACCAACCTCAAGTGATGTTCATGCTCTTCCTTAGACTTGGAATACATAAGTATATCATCCAAGAACACAACAAAAAACTATCCAGAAAATTTCTAAATATGTCATTCATTAAGCACATAAAGACAATTGGTGCATTGGTCAGTCCAAATGGCACCTCTGCAAATTCATAATGCCCATACCTAGTTATAAAAGTTTTCTTATTGATGTCTTCTTCCTTAATTATAGCATGGTTATATCCCGATCTCAAGTCTATCTTCGAAAATTTATTTTCTCCTCTTAGTTGATCAATGAGGTCATCAATTATGGGTAGAGGGCATTTGTTCTCGTTAGACTCACAATTTAGGATATGCGTGAGGTTTTTTCATTAATGATATGATACAACATATGTACATGATTATCGCCCTTTGGTTCATCTTCCAAGGGTCTCTTGGACTCCAATAAATGTTACACAAAATTGATTGTTCATATTCCATCAACTTCGTAACCCTAACGGATTATCTTTCCAACATCCCTCTCCTTAATCCAAAGGGGTGTATGTGAGAACAAGGTGAGAGCTAATATATGAAGCTGGATAGTTGAATTCTAGAAGTGTGCAGCTTCCAATGGTTGAGTTTTCTCTCTGAATCTGGTGGTTTTGGTATGACCACAAACCAAATGATTATGGTGGTTTAAGGAGGACCAAAAACCAATCTGGTGGTTTAAGGATGACCATAAACCAATTTCGTGGTTTAAGGATGACCACAAACTCTAGAACCCTGCTCTAGGATCAATGGTTCCCAGAACATTTCCTAAGTTAGAAAGAAGCTGGAAGATGGTGTCTTTTGCTAATTGGAAGTTCTCTTGAATGTTGGTTTAAATATGACCATAAAATATGATGTGGAAGAAGTTGAAAATATTCTACCAAGTGGAGGTTTAATGGAAACCACAAACCGTTGTCTAGCAGAAGTTGTAGGCCTTGTACTAATTGGTGATTTAAGAAAAACCATAAACCAATCACACTCACATGTTGTTGATCAATTGATGGGACTTTGAAACTCAAATCCTAACTGTCAATCGTTGATGTCATTCCCTCTATCAAGGACAAGGTGAGAAGATGCAAATCCCTTCTCTACAAGATGCGCCAATAATTGAGATTCAATTTTTCGGTATGACTGAGATATCTTCTTGACTATTGATGACCAACACCAATAAGTCATCCACCCATAGTGATTCTTTTCTCTTTCAAATGTCTTGCATTTGAAACACTTTTCTAAAGGATGATTGGGTTTTCCACAATGCTCGTTGGCTGAAGTGTGTGCCCTAGGTGGGCGTTCGCCTAGGTGGCCTCCTTGGCCCACTTATGTAGTTATCTCTTCTTTCATAATGTCTACCTTATAACTAATGTCTTGAGCCTAATCCATTCTTTTCTTGTCTCTGCAACTTATTTAGGTTTTGCATCATTTAAAAATTTATTAGATTATACTCTTGTTGTGCTCTCATTATCCTCTTGTTGTCATCTCTATAAATCTACACTTCCATTATGAGACTTCTCATAGTCTCTACTAATTCTTTTGGTTCCACTCTGCTCCTATGTCCATTAAATTATGTCTCATCATTACCCACACTGATATTTTGACCTTTGGATTCTCTCTCATGATTGTAGGATCTCTCTGCATCCTCCATGTCTCTGATATGCAATCATGGAATTTAATTCATCTTATTATACATCTAATTATAAAAAATGTGCAAGAAACCATTTTTGTTATAATGATGCATATTATAGAAAATTTTCAATTAATGCTACGTGTGCTTCTTCTTCTCAATTCATGAAGAATTATTTCACACTTCCCCAAATTATAATCATTCCAAGTTATTCTCCTCTACATCAAATTTCCAATGACTATTCTTATGCCCCAATCCAATCCCTAAGATAAAGGTTATGGATTCTTGAAAAAACCAATTTCACCCCATTTATGCATTCTTTTCACTGGTGCAATTTTACTAGAAGGCCAAATTTTGTCAATTGCACAAGAAAATCCATCAGGAACCAAGAAACATTTTGTATTAGGAATTGATAATACTCATAATAGAGAACACAAAACAATCTTCATATTCTCCATTTGTTGCTCCAGTAAGATTCTATAACAATATGGAATATACAACTTTGTCCTTTTTACAATTTTGTTGCAGACTTGGATTTTTTTTATCAAAATTGGCTATCTCTCAATTTGTGCACTTATGGAAAACCTTCACTAAACCAAAGTTGTATTTATTGATGAGTATAAATGTTGAGTAAATAAAGTTTTACAGTCACTAAACCAAAGTTGTCTTTATTGATGAGTATACAATTTTGTGATTTGGGGTCACTTTTCCTCTGAAAATCCCAAAAATCCCCCAAAAGTGACTTGGAATAGTGGAGTTTGGCCTATTTCAGCATCCCCCTTCCAAACCCCATGTACTTTATTCAATTCCTTCATGGGTTATTTCCATGTATACTTTCTAGACTCTCTCCAAATATTTCAGCTCAATCTGGATCTCTTTCACTAAAGTGGACCCAAATATTTAAAAATAATTGCTTTGAATTATCTAGAAAATCCAAGAAGAAATGGCTAGTGTCCCTCACTACAACTTTTTTATCCCTCATTACTGTGGAAAAAAAGCAAAAGTTTCATCGCAATCTAACTTAATCTGCTCCAGTTATGGCCAAAATAATAAAATGGATCCAGACTTAGTTTTTTTTTAGACTATAGGATAGTTTTCCTACGTGGCAATTTGTTGACATGGTTGATGATGTTTTTCCACAGGTCCACATGGAACCCTGAGAGGATGCCATGTCACCTCACCAAATACCTAGATTTCCCTGTCATCATCCCTCTCTCTCTTCTTCCTATTATCTTACCTTTTATCCCTTCAATGTATAATAAAATAAATTTTTAAATAAATTCGAGACCCACCCGTACAAGCTACCACATGGCACCACTGCAGTGGTCCAAGTCACCATCGAGTCCCATATCCCCTACAAAACTTCCACACATAACACATACATAATTTGCATGGATAGACAGGTCCCATCCTACACCATACCTTTGATGTCCAACCCATCCCAACCCCATATCTAATGACAAAGATCAAGGGATGATTGATGGTCGAGGTTGATTTCACATCGTCAACTAGCTCGCAAGTTAACAACCCCTCCATAATGTGATAGTGAATATTGTCCACAATACATATTGCATTCCTTTTGGTTTCACATCACTAATACCTATATCAAAACCACTCTCCCTGGCATGTGATACCATTAACCAATATGACTCATGGTATTGGTTCTTCACTCTACCAGTAGCCCCACCACGATGGTCTACCACCCCACCACTGGGACCTTCCACCCTGTCATCGTGGCATTCCATCATGCCACAGGTCTACCATAGTGGAATTGCCACCATGGAAGTCCACCTCACCACTGCCACATCGTCTGACACGTGGCCCCCACATAATGATGACATCATCCTATAGAAAAATTCCCAAGATTTTCCAATTTCCCCAAATTTTAAAAAATTCATAGTTTTCAAAAAATGTTGTTTGGTTGCCCAAGAAACTTCCAACTTGGTCTCTACAAAAATAACATTTTTACAACCTTCAAGTCACCCCATATGACCCAAGCACTAAAACCGATGCTCTAATACCAATCTGTGACGTACCCTATCACCAGAAAACCCAAAATATTTTCTTTGTTAACTAATCTATAACACATTGTTACACACCAAAATGTCACACTTGAATAATGCACCTTAAGTGTCGCAAGTGCCACAAAGTGACGTATGCACCTCGGTAAGTGTCGCATGCACTATCGCAAGTGTCGTATGCACCTCCCAAAGTTTCAAATTCATTTTTTGAGGTGTCACCACCCCTTTACACCATTAAAATAGTTTTTCATGACCCCTAAATCATATGGTAGGAAGAAAACCATCATTTTTAGGTCTAAACAAACCTTTTCCTTGGAAAATTTGACCTTTTTTGGGGCATTTATGAAGGGTGGCGCCACCTTGGCCATGTGTAGGGAGTGTCGATGCTCCCCTGACCATGTCTGGGGAGTGCCACTTTTGGTGAATGGTGCCCTGTCTCTCACTTAGGGGGAGTGCCATTCTTGATGAGGAAAAAGGGGAATCTCCTCCACCTATTTCTATGGGCCAACTCTCTCAGATTGGGTTGGTTGTGTTCGAACCTCATGATTTGTCTTAACTTTAGGATCTGATCCAAACCTCAAGGATCCTTATCCTCAACCATATCCCTCATTTTCTCATGGTGGTTGTGCCTCTCAAGCCTATATATTGAGGGCTTTCCAAGGTGAGGGGAAAAGGGAGATTAGAGGTATCAAACCTTTGATCCAGAGAGAGCTAATCAGTCAAAGTATCATAATTTTTATCTTGGTATATTCATGCAAGGGATGGATGAGGAGTGCTTGGAGATGTTTTTGTTGCATCAATTTTGGTCTGTAAGCATTCTCTTTGGGTTATCATTTAAATATACTTTTCTTATTTCCTTCAAGCTTGTGTATTCTTGCATGTGCTTGTATACAATTCTTTAAATCTTCATACATGATTTTTTTTTACCTAATCAACTAGAGTAGGAGATAGTCATTTCTCTTTGCTTCCTATTGCAGGTATCAAGTTGCACCATGGGGTTTTAAGATCAATCACATGGATTGGAAGCAGTGAGGAAAAACTTCGTAAACAAGTCCATCACACCCTTTCTCCCTCTCTCTTTTTGATTGGTTAAAACAATTTTAAAGGGATGTTAGTGTCCACTTGTAGTGTTTTTGTTTTGGTATAGGGGTCTATAATACAATGTAGGTTTCATATATCTGTAGGAAAAACATTATGTAATAGAAATTAGTGACTCCACTAGGGAGGGAATTTGACTAGTCTTTCCTTGGATCGTCTTAATCCTTTGCATATCATTAGATCTTGTTTGATGCTTCATTATGATCTATTTCCCCTTCTCTCTTCTTCACTGAAGAGATCATAGAGTCATTGATTGAATTTTCTTAGTTTTTATCCTTTTTGAGAAACAAAATTAATGTTTCATAAGGGTGGCACTCCCCTACAGTTCACTACAGGGTGCCACTTACCTCACTGGCACTCCTCATAGGCATGCTAGAGGGAACCATTATCTAATTGGCACCCCCAAGAGCTTGTTACTAGGCTCCATTTGTTAGAAAAATAGGATCGCGGAGCAATAAATAAAACAAATGTGGAAAAAAAGAAGAATATACACAATACAATAGAGACACATACGCACATGGTTCACCCAGTGTGGGCTATGTCCACCTGAGAAATTGTTAGGTCCTTCCTTTTTATTATCCAACAAAATGAAGGGATACAACCTGCAACACACATGTTGTAACTTCTTCTTATTTCTCTTACAGGCTCCTCTCTCATAATGCAATATTCACGATAATACACAGTAGAAATAAGTTCCCTCATAAAAGAGGGTTTCCTTATAAGGTAAAAAACCCTAAAATAACTTCTATCGTCAGATATGCGACCTTATAATGAACGGTTCATATTGACTATGAAATTACAATATTTTACAAGGAAATTTTTCCCAAAATTTCGCTTCGAGGGCACTTCCCCTGAATAC
>ML786232.1:630805-654775 GCA_009831015.1 Picea engelmannii | reverse complement strand
GGGGGGGGGGGCATACAAAAATTGTCGTTGCCCCCCTGGAAAAGGTTTTGGGTGGGAATCCCCCCTGTACTCCCTGTTAGGGAATGGGGTCCAAGCATGGCTGAAACAAACCTTTGAATCAAGAAGATAATCAAACTCCACAACCAACAATCTCCCACTTGGATATCAATCACAACAACTCCGCTGTCGGTGTACCTATTGGACTATACTCCACCTTGGACTTGGAAAATTTTTCATCTTCACCTTCATGCTTGAAGACCAAATAAAACTTAGAAGGAACTCAGTTTCTCCATGGTTAATCCCTTTGTTAACATGTCTGCGGGATTTTGGTTAGTATGTATCTTTTCCAACCTCAAATGTCCATCTTCCAAGATAGATCGTATGAAATGGTAACTAAGATGTATATTCTTAAAATTCGAATGGAAAGGTGAGTTATTTGCAAGATTAATGACACTCTCGTTTTCACAATACAACCTGCTATTCTTCTACTTCTTTCCCAATTCCTCCATAAACGTTTGTAACCAAATCATCTCTTTACTAGCCTCTATAAAAGAAACATACTCTTCTTCCATTTTTGAAAGTGCAACAACCTTTCATAGTTTCGAAATCCAACTTATGTTTGTTCCACCTAAAGTAAAAAAATACCCTGTGGTGCTCCTCCTACTATATTTATCACCTGCCATATGTGAATCAACATATCCTTGTAGAACAATGTTTGAGCCTCCAAAAAATAATGCATGAGTACCAGTACCTATCAAATACCTATGAATACATTTTACTGCCTCCCAATGTTCTTTACTTGGATTGTTCATATACCTGCTCACAACTCCCACTGCATGTTCAATATCTGGTCTTGTGCAAACCATCACATACATAAAGCTGCCAACTGTTGATGAATAAGGGACTCTGTACATGTCTTATATCTCCTCTCATGTCTTGGGACACATTTCCTTAGTTAACTTGAAATGGCTGGCCAAAGGTGTACTAACTGGTTTTGCATTCTACATTCTAAACCTCTCCAAGACCTTCTCTATGTACTCACCCCGAGACAATGTCAATTTGCGATTTTTCATGTCTCTTGTTATTCTCATACCAAGGATTTCCTTTGCAGCACCCAAATGCTTCATCGCAAATGAATTAGATAATTTCTTCTCGAGCACATTTATATCATGCATATTACATCCTGCAACAAGCATACCATCTACATACAATAACAAGATAATATAGCTTCCATTTTCTATCCTTTTAAAATAAGCACAGTGATCATAATGACATCTACTATAACTTTGTTTTATCATAAACATTTCAAACTTCAAATGCCACTGCCTTGGTGCTTGCTTTAGGCCATACAATCTCTTCTTCAACCTGCATACAAAATTATCCTTCCCTTTGACCTCATATCCATGTTGTTGTTGCATATAAATCTCTTCCACCAAATCCCCATGGAGAAAAGTTGTTTTTACATCTAACTATTCAAGATGCAAAACGTCTACTACCACAAGACTTAAAATATTTCTAATTGAATTCATCTTAACAATAGGATAAAATATTTCATCAAAATCTATACCTTTCTTTTGTGCAAACCCCTTTATAACAAGTCTAGCCTTGTACCATTTTTTTCCTCCATATTCTTCCTTCAACATGTAAACCCATTTATTCTGCAATCCTCTTTTTGTTGCAAGAAAATGAACCAAGTCCCAAGTTTGGTTATTTACCAAGGAGTCCATTTCCTCTTTCATTCCTTGCTCTCGCTTCTTTTTAGTTTCTACCTGCATTTCCTCTTCATAACTTTTTGGTTCACCAGAGTCAGTCAACAATAAATAATACAATGAAGGAGAGTATTTGGGGGGTCTACTTAAACTGGTAGATCTTCTAACAACACTTGTGGGATTTTGAGGTACATGTTTCTCCTGTTGTTGTACATTTTGATTTTTTGGTAACTTTGGAAAAAAAAATCCAGTGATCTCATCAAGCACCGTGTATTCTGGTTTTTCTTTTTCTTGTTTCTTTCCCTGCAACTGATCTTTGTACATGACCTTCTCATTGAATATGACATCTCTACTCCTAATGATTTTGTGATTTTCATAATCCCATAAGAGATAACCAAAATGATTAAAATTGTATCCAATAAAGGTATTCTTCTTGGATTTTTCCTCAAGCTTTGTTCTATTTTCTTTATCAATATGGACAAATACTTCACAACCGAAAGTCTTCAAAAAATAATAGTTTACCTTTTTACATGTCCATACCTCCTATGGAATTACACCATCCAAAGAGATTGAAGGTCCTCTATTTATTAAGTAAACAACAATATCTACAACATTTGCCTAAAACTGTAAGGTAATCCCAGCATGAAATCTCATACTCATTGCATGTTCCATGATTGTCATGTTCATCCTTTTTGACACACCATTTTCTTATGGTGTTCCCGGAACTATTTTTCTCTACGAATCCCATAGTATGAACAATAATCATTAAAATACTTGTTTCAATATTCACCTCCATTTTTTGATCTGAGACACTTCAACCTCTTTCCTATCTCATTCTCAACCAAAGCTTTCCATTTCTTAAAAGTATAAAAAACATCACATTTTGTCGAATGCAATAAGCCCAAGTTTTTCTAGTTGCATCATCAATAAAAGTAACATAATAATGAGATCCATCAAGATATGATACCTGATTTGGTCCCATACATCTGTATGCACAAGCTCTAACCTTTCACTCTTATTTTCTTTTCCAACTCTGATAAATCTGACTCTCTTCTATTTTCCATAAACTCAATGCTCAGAGAAATCCAACTCAATTTTTTTAATATCTTGCAACAAACTTATTTTTTGAAGTATCCACATCCCCTTCTCACTCATGTGTTCAAGCCTATGATTCCACAGTGTTCTATCCACTCCTATAGAAGCTAAAGAGATAGAAGAATCAATGTTACTAGTACATAAATACAATGTACCTACCTTCTCTCCCTTTTCTATCACCAATGATCCTTTGGTGACCTTCCATGCCTTATCTGTAAATATAGATATACAACCTTCACTTGCCAACTGCCTAGTTGAAATTAGACTTTTTCTTAGATCTGGAACATGTCTTACCTCTTTCAACAACCATTGGTTTCCATTCTTTTTCTTTATTTGTACCTTTCCCATTCCAACAATTTTTCATGATGCATCATCACCCAAATGAACCTGTCCAAAATCACCTTGAACATAATCTAGAAAATGTTTCCTATCGGGTGTGGCATGAAATGAAGCCACTGAATCTACTAACCAATACTCAGAAATATTATCTACAGAAAGAATCAAAGCATCTTGTAACACACCACATGTTACATTTTCTTTTTAATTTTTCTCTTGTTGTCCATCTCTTTGTTTCTTTGCAGTTCTGTAGTCTTTCTTCATATGTCCTTTCTTCCCACAATTCCATCACTCTATCTTTCTTATTCTGGATTTGGATCTTCCCTTCCTATAATTTCCACAATTCCATGATCCATTTCCTCTATCCTTTTGTCTTCCCCTGTTCTCCACTGTCAATGCATTACCTGATGTCTCACCTGTGCTTTTCCGTCACATTTCCTTGCTAAGGATAACACCAACAACATCTTCAAATTTTAGAGTGTTTGTACTAGAGATAGAATTACTTACATCCATGACCAAGCCGTTCCATCTTTCTATAAATGAGCACAATATTAGGAGAGCCCTGAGCTTATCATCAATGTCTACTTTTACCGAACTTAGCTGATTAGTAACCATATTAAATTCATTTAAATGATCTGCAACAAACCCACCTTCTAACATCTTCATATTAAATAATATATTCATTATAAATACCTTATTGGACATCAAGGGTTTCTCATACAGTTTATCCAATGCGTCCATTAGCTCCTTCATTGTATTTTCTTTTGAAATATTGAAATCCACTGACGTTGTCAATCTCAGTCGTATTGTTCCTAGTGCATTTCTTTCAAGAACCTCCCATTCTTTGTCCTTCATGGACGTCGACTTCTTTTATATTCCGCCCAATGGTAGGAATAGATCCTTATGATACAAATAATATTCCATCTACATATTCCATAACTGGTAGTTTAGGCCATTAAATTTCTCGACCCTAAACTTTTCATCTTCTGGAATTTCTCCCACTCGAACCATGAACCCTCTTTTCCTGTGAGTTACCTTTCGCTTTGATACCAGTTGTTAGAAAAATAGGATTGTGAAGCAATAAAATAAAACAAATGTGGAAATAAAACAAAGAAGATACACAATACAATAGAGCCACAAATATATGTGGTTCACCCAGTGTGGGCTATGTCCACTAGAGAAATTTCCAGGTCCTTTCCTTTTATTATCCAACAAAATGAAGGGATACTACCTAAAAACCACCCACTGTAACTTCCTCTTCTTTCTCTCATGGTCTCCTCTCTCGGATTACAATATTCGCAATAATACATAGCCGCAATACAATTGCCTCATAAAATAGGGTTTTATTCTAGGGGAAAAAACCCTAAAATAATTTCTACTGTCAAATCTGTGACCTTATAATGAACAGTCCAGATTGACTATGAAATTACAATATTTTACAAGGCATTTTTTCCCAAAATTTCACTTCAAGGGCACTGCCCCTGAATCCCCCACAAGTGGGGTGCTAAAAAAATTGTTATCTCCCCCCTAGAGATGATTGTGGGGGGAAAAGCACCCCCACATCCCCCTCGTTAGGGAATGGGGTCTAAGAACAACTGAAACAAACCTCTAAATCAGGAAGATAATCAGAATCCACAACCAACACCATTACCCTAACTAGCACTTTGTCTCCTTGGGAACAAGGGCGCCAATCCCCTTGTTTTGGCCTTTTTGCCTCCTTCTTCTTGTCGTTTGTCATTCTGATTTTGACGAGGTTTTTTCCTAGAGAATCTTGATTGTCTTTGACTTTGTTTGGATTGAGGATTTGATATTTATCACTCATTTTTACCTTTTTTGAGCTTGCAAAACTATTCTACATTGTGATATTGATTCACCCTGCTTTTCACTAGTTTGGTCTTTGTCTCGTGATATTTTGATTATTTGATTGAATGGAAGAGTCTGTAAAGGTTTGAGTGGTGTTGAGTTCTTGTTCAATATTATTTAGAACATATCTCTCTTTTGAATGTTTGAGATTATTTTTCTTACCACAACCTAGATTTAATACTTATTTCTTGGTGTTCATCTTTAAGGATTGTTGAGTAATTTCCTCTTCCTCTTTTTCATTGTTTGTGTTCTTTGACTCTTGTCACTGTTTTGAATGCATTTCTTGTTCGATATTTTTACTTCGTATCCCTTTGTATCTGCATTGGATTTTTGCATAGAAAGTAAGGAAGTAGAAAGAACTTTTGTTTGATTTAGGTTCATTGCATTTATAATCAAACGAACAGAAATTGATTAGATTCAAAGTATTGGGTGGTAAATGTTCATAGTTTGCAGTAGGAAAACTGCATTGGATTATGCATTTGGGAATGCAAAAAGACTCTTCTCCTTTCCGTATATAGATTTCATCGAATAGGAAGCTTTGCATCTCATTCTGTTGCACTCTTTTGGAGTCAAAGTCATGAACATCATCAATTTCACTTCCATACCCTTGAGTAAACAATAACCTAATAATCAAAACACTAATTAAAACCTATCTAGAAATTTTTCTTTCTAGGCATTCTGCAAACCTACATTAGCTTAAGTGTAGGTATTTGGAATAGGTGTTGAGAATAACTTTCCAAATCCATAAACAAATATAGAATCCTGGGATAGGGAGAGAAAATCCAATTTTTGTATAAGAATACCCGAGACCCCACTCTCACACAAGGGTTAAACATGAGGTCGCATGTGGGAGAGAAACATATATTACCCCTCCGAGGCTTAACCAAATGTAGTGGAATGATTGTGTATTGGGGTTTTTTCTTGAGAAACTACTGGTTTCATTTGGTCTCGATGATTTGTGAATCCCGAATCCATTCGAGATCCTCTGGAGTCTTACCGGTCCACTTGTCTTCAATTCTCTTGAAGAACTTTAGAATTTGATATCCTACCCATACGTTCATACCCAACTGTCAACTGTACCTTACCGAAGGTTTATTGTGAGTTGGTAAACTTAATGGCCTTTATCTTTAGGGTCCATACACAAGGTGATGACGAAGGGGAGTCTTTTTTGTACCTGCAGGGTCAAACATTGGTCAAACTCACTTGGGCTCTTTGGAGGGTAACCCATAGATAGACTGTGAGGGAAATTGCACCAAGGTGTAAGTACGTTAAACATGTCACCAACGTAACTGATCCACCCTCTCTATCCTGTCCCCTTCTAAGTTTGATCCTGTGATGTTGGATTTCATCACCAACTAGCGCTTCACAGTGAAAATGTTTGTTTGTTTGGTTTTCTTCCTAGACTTTTTAGCGTGTGCTGTTTGTTTTCCCCTAGAAATCCCTTAGGTTTGAATCTATATCTATGGCATCATTTCGTGGAACTACCAACGAAGGGACCCCTTTTCCTGAGTTATCATTTTTTTCTCCTTCCGTGGGACATGTTGGCCCTCCTTATATTGCCACTTTGACTCTTCGTGGACTCACTATTGGGTTACCGGTTTGGTTGTTTTCCACTTCGATGAACGTAAATTCTTCTATTGCTTCATGTGCAACTAGTCCACCCCAGGACCATCAACCTCATGTTGATCCTCTACCTTCTTCGCTTGTAGGGTATTCTTCCCGTTCTTCCTCTTTTCCTAGTGAAAGATCTGCATCTAGTGACCATGTAGATAAGAAGAAGAAGAAAAGGAAGATTAAGAAGAAGAAAAATAAGCTAGGGGGAAAAATTCTAACCACTGCAAGACATGTTGGAAGTGATCAACCAGATATTTTTCATCATGATGGGAGTGTTGATAATGTTTACAAGTCTACCAAGTCACATTGAAAGCCCAAATTCCCTTTCAAGTTTTGTAATGGTGACCACCTTCTTATGGATTGCCCTGGTATTTCCAGGGTTGTCGAAGTGTGGTATCTGGGTTCTCAACCTACGTCATCAACCATTGTAGGTCATGCTGGTGACAACCCATCAACTAGTGATAATCAAATTGGAAGTAAGAAGGGTAACATCAAATTTTATTTCTTGTTATGTATGGATATGAACCAAACCTACCTTTTTCCTCACATAGGTGAAGCTTCATATATGTTGGAAAATATTGTTGATGTCCAAAAAAAAATTCCAACAGCTTACCGTAAACTCTCTCCCAACCCGCCATTTTTTGATGAACTGGTCAATCTAGTTCCATCATTGGTCAATCCAGTTGGTCATGTAATCCATCTGGTTCCATCATCAGTTGAATCGATTGATCAATTGATCAGTTTTATTTCAACTTCAATATTTCCCACTCTCCCCTTGAAGAGTGAAGTTAAAGTGGTCGATCC
This sequence comes from Picea engelmannii, assembly GCA_009831015.1. Lineage (NCBI taxonomy): Eukaryota > Viridiplantae > Streptophyta > Pinopsida > Pinales > Pinaceae > Picea > Picea engelmannii. The sequence goes on along the minus strand of ML786232.1, from coordinate 647,354 downwards.
AATACCACCCTTGGTAAATCCCACTCCTCCTTTGTAGAGTGAGGATGACGCTCAGGTCTTTCATGTTTCTACATATCCTTTTGGAATAGGGGGCACTTTCCCCATCCCAATGGAACCCCCTCTGAGTAATGAGGCCATTCTTTTAGATTGGGGTGTACTACTAGAATCTCATATCCCCTCCTATATACCTTTCCAAATCATTATTCAGGTTTTTGGTAGGGACATTCCTCAGACTATTTTAATTGAGGGTGCATCGGTTAGTATTTTATCCTCCATTACTTGGCAAGATCTTAGTTATCCTCTGCTTGCACCTATGACTCAGAATTTGTTGGATTTTAACAGAAGGGCTAGTCAACCTTTAGGGATCCTTATTTAGTTTATTATTACTTTGGGAGGGAAAACTATATTTATTGATGTGATGGTAGTCCACGACCCCTTGGATTTTAATTTGCTCCTCGGGCGAGACTATGTTTATGCTATGAAGGTTTTTGTGTCCACGGTCTTTCGTTTGATGTGTTTCCCTCACAATGGAAACATGGTTACCATATACCATCTGTCATTCATTTTCCCTCATACGATGGCCAACCATTTGACTTCCCTAAATGGTCCTTACATGCCAGCGACATCCACCCAGCTAAAGGTCAATTATGTGGAAACTTGTCCCATGCGTTCAACTCCAAATGAGAAGGAATCTCTCCCTTCTTCTGATTTATATCTGGTATTTAACATGGTGATCACTTTGATAGGGCTATTAGAGCCTAATCTCCCTACCCCTATCACGGCCCTCGACGTGTATCCCTTCTAGAGTGTGGTTTTTCATCTAGTGAAGTTCTCGTGGAAGCCATGACTGAGGTTTGTCCCTTGACATGTAATCCTTCCAGAGAATTTTCCTCTTGGAATCAATGATGAAGTAGAGGTAATTGAGAATAGTTTATGTGATGATTTAAAGCTCGTTATAAAATGAAACTAGGATAGAGCAGAGTTCCCATCTCTGTGACACACTCGTTAAAAAATGAAACAGAGGTCTGGGAATTGAACCCAGAGGTCACGAGCATAGTTTTTTTCATGTGTAAATCTCATTAAAAAATTAAACAACCTATTTTCCCATTCAATCGAGTCTTTCACCAGATCTCGTAGATGTTGAGTTGATTATTTCCCTAGATCTCATAAGTTAACCTTATTTTCAATTGCCTTTGTCTGTTGACCATTTTTCTCCATATGGTACAAAAATCGATGACAAATTCAACGTCATTGGATGAAACGAATCTTGGGGGGGTATATCTCCATCCTCCAGACATCATGCTGGAGAAAAGCCACTAGATGCCATCACACAGCTGGGGGAAAAGTACCAACTATCCATGGGTCTCGTTTGAAACATTTGGACATTACATTGGGAAGTTATCAGCTCAGTTTTTTTTCTTTCTCGTGCTCTTTAAAACATGAGAAAAGTTTACCTAGTTTCCTTTAATCTCTTTTCAGACTCCCTAAACATGAAAATATTGTCGAGTTAGCTTTCTTCCTTTCACACTCATTAAAAGGTTTGAAAGGGAGTCTTTCGAGTGGTGGTTTATCTCTTTTTTGGCCTCACGAGACTAATTATGAAAAAGGACTACTCTGATCAAGCATGATTAGAAGAGTTCTCCCCTATATTGTTTTATACTTTTTTCGGGTTTGGGAGACTAAATTTACGAAAAATTCATCCATGGAGTCGTCTTTAAGTTCTTTTCAGACACTCTAAACGTGAAAAACCATCGAGTTTACCTTCTTTGGGCTCGTAAAACTATGCATCGAAGGACCTATGTGAGTCCAATCTCTAGGACCCATATGGGATAGAACCCTTCCTTCTTCAGGTTTGTTAAACATATGTTGAGAGACTTATCTGAAGGATGAACTATACTGAGCATTTGTTATCCTCATCAATCTCGTTAAAAAGAAAGAGGTACTCATCTATCTGGATGGGGGGAAATTGAAGGAAGTGGGTTAAGTTTTTTGGAATCCTTTATGGAAGCTATTGTCTCCCTTAAACATGGCACATGTTTGCGTCTCGTCTTACTGTTGTGTAATCTTCTTGTATCTAATTCATACCAATTCCATGTGTCATCATACCTTTTTGTTCCAGTCAAAGAGTGCTCTTATTGCCATCACATTATGTTCTTAGTACTCATCAAGTCAATGTTGCCAAGTCAGTTTTCGTTCTTCATAATGTTCAAGGGAAGTTTCACTTCAAACCATCCATCTACAATATTACCATTTTCCATTTCTTGTGCCAGTCCATACTCATTCGATCCACCATCTCACATCACTTTCCTATATCATTTTGATATCGATGATGGGGGGTACATCAAGGCCCTCCTTCGATGAGTCTTTTCCTTTCGACTTTAGCACATTATTTGGGAATTCAACTTAGAAACACATAAGTACCTTGGTACATGCACGCCTCAATGGTATGCCTCCTCGCTTTCGACAGTGGGTTTACATCAATGACCCGTGATTTATTTATTCCAAAAATGTTCAACCTCGTCTCATTTATTCACATTCGTTGGAATGTACTAGGGTACCTAGGGAGTCATTGACATCATTGGTGATTTCCCTCGCACTTGTTACCGGTTTACATCAATAACTGTTAATCAAGTGGTTTCTACCATGTTTGATATCAAATCATATATTCACATGGCTAGATTCGTACTGCATTGGGATCGGGACAAAGACCCTGAGTTGGGATTTTACTTAGTTATGTGCTTTGCCTAGGATGCGATGGAGATCATTTGAGAATGTAAAATATTTTAGTACAATCATCATCCTAGAAATATTACTGATATATATACTGTCACATAGATCTACATTGTATTGATATGTGGCTATGTTTTGTCATCTCATAGCTCCACTATGTATTTTTCATGGTTGTGATTAGTTCATGTCATGCAGGTATGGATCCACATAGTATCTTCGGTGGCCATATCCTTAGTCATTATTCTCATAGATTCATAGTGTATTGGTATGTATCCACATAGTATCTTCGGTGGCCATTATCCTTAGTCATTATTCTCATAGGTATGCATGCCTCGAAAATGGAACATATATTAATATTGTTTGATGATTGTTTGCATCTTTTTCCACATTCTCCCACTCTATAACCCTTGCATTGAATAATTTGTAAAGTGTTCCAGCAATCAGTTTCTCTTCTGACCTCGCACTTTAGGGGGCATCTGTTACACACCAAAATGTCACACTTGAGTTACGCACCCTAAGTGACGTATGTACCTCGATAAGTGTCGCAAGTGTCGTATGCACTTTACAAAATGTCACATTCACTTTGTGAGGTCTCATCACCCCTTGACACAATTAAAAAATTTGTTCATAACCCCTAAGCCGTATGGGAGGAAGAAAACCATCATTTTTAGGTCAGAACACACCTTTTCCTTGGACAATTCGACCTTTTTTGGGACATTTATAAAGGGTGGTGCCCTCCTGGCCATATGTAGGGAGTGTTGGTGATCCCCTTCCCATGTCCGGGGAGCACCACTTTTGGTATCAAATCCCCACCTCGTTTTTCCCCGGGTATGATAACAGACTTATCTCTCTGTTATATATGTTTGTGAATAATTTGTTTGGAAAATAAATTTCAAAGTCATATCAAGAGTCTCAAACCTTTGAAAGAAAAGATTTCCACTTTTGTGACTTTATGAAATCCATATCAAGAGTCTCGGGTCGTTGAAAGACAAGGTTTCCACTTTTGCGACTTTCCAAGTTTTGGCTAGTTGTTGCCCGAGCAGTCGGCCAGGAGCTTATTTGAAATTCTCTCTAAGAACTAGAATTAAATGCCCTGTTTTTTTGTGCAGTGATAGTCATTTCTTTTATTCAAACATGGACCAAAGTGTGTCTTTTTGTGACACTAAAACTGCTGATTAATATATTACTTCTAGTCACATTGAGAGGATTGATATTTTACTTTGCAAAAATTTTGATCAAAAAATATTTCTCATGATTCATCACATGCCTTCTATAGAGACATTAGATCCTAGACTACAAGATTTCTATAAAGGAATGAGGCCACCTGGAACTCCCAAGTATGGCCTAGGCTATATAGAACAATGTGATAAAATTACCCCAGATTGACAATTCAATAATCCTTCACCCCCATCTATCCAACGACCATCTATCATTGAAATTCATAAATTTCACTCTATAATGATGGGATGTCCAAAACATACTGTTGAAGAAGCATGGATAAAAAAGATGCTAAATTGATATATTTTCACTCATCCTGCGTCAAACGAATTTAATCTTTTTGTTCCTAATACTAAAAAATCCCATTTATCCAAAGAATGGAAGTCATATATTTCCAAACATAATCTCTGGATATCATTCTATGATTGGAAAAGAAATAAACAAAATCATGCAGTCTGGATGCATGAAGCAGGAAAAGAAAAAGAAAATCCCACTCGACATGAGTGGAAAATACTCGGAGGAAAACCTGTAGAATACGCCTCCAAAATTCCACCCTTCAAGGGAATTATCCTCGAAGATAACAACAAACAAGCTAGAGCTGTAACTTTGATGCTTGTAGATGAAGTTGCCCAACTTTCAGGTTTAGAAAAAAGAGTACAATCTGTATCTGAACAGGTAAATTGGAATAATATAGCACTTAGAGGAATGGCTACACATACTTTTGTAACTAATGATTACGCTAGAAAGGGACACATCAGATATTTATAGGTCTCCACAAATACAATAGTCCAATCCATAAATGAAATGAATAATAGGGTGGCAGATATCACTGACTGTGTCAAGAAGATAAAAGACTTAGTAAAACAAAAGACAAATGACTTTGCTAAAAACCATGAAGAACTGATGGAAGGGCTAGGAGAAGCCTTCTCAGTCATGGGAAAAACTCTGTTAGAGATTCAGAAGAAAGATACTTCTCCTGATAGACTAATTCCCCAATCTTTCATTCTCCCACACTCCCCAATATCTATTATTTCCACTATATATATCACTGAAGAACAAACAATCCAGAAAATATTCCTAGCTCATTTTCCAAAAGAAGATCTTGAGCTTTCTCCTTCTATAAATCCAAATCTATCCTTGGTTTCCATCCAAAGACCTTTGTATGAGAATATCTCTCATCATATGAACATACCTCCTGCACCTGACCTTTTAGGTAAAGGAAAATTTCCAGACCCTCAATCATTTGCAAAATATTGGTTCTTAGAATGGAACATAGATAGATTGTCAGTAGGACAGATTTGACAATTACTTGACAGAATGTATATTTATTATAAAATCATGTGTATGAAGGGAAAAAGTGAAATATAAGCATGCAAATCTTTAATCCAATGTTTCACTGGAACTTTGAGCAAACGGTGGGAAATTGTCTCATCTCCAGTAATGGTAGAAAAAATGGAGTCATAAGTACTCAAGGATGAACAAGGAGATGTAGTTTATCACCTTAATGGGACTCCACAAAGTAATATGATTGGATCCCTTACCACTCTCATCCTAGAACATTGGTGTGGAACAAAAGAAGAACTTGATGACAAACATGAACTGATACTAATGAATATCAAGTGCAGAAAAATGTCTGAGTATGAAGAATTCCACACAGAGTGGACCCAAAGAATATATGAGGTAAAAGACAGCCAGAATTTCCTATGGAAACAAGTATACCTTGCTGCTATTCCAAGCAAATTTGTTGAATACATCAAAATGCAGGAAACCTTTAAAATACCTTATGAAATGTATACTTGGGGAGAAATTTATTCCCTCATCACCAAAGCCTTGATAAGATTATGTATTGATATGAAAGTCCACAAGTCCATTCATAAATTGTCTCACCTATTAGATAGCAAATCTATCTGTGAAAAATATGGACTATATTTAAATGACCCAATCGAAAGAAGAAATAAGGCCAACAAACACCAGCAAAGGATGAGGTCGAAAAGAGATAAATGGAAGCCAACCAGAAGATCCAGGTACAAACAAAAAACTCACTACTACACACCAAAAGACATAAGGTTGAAATCACGTTCCAGTCATGAAAGACAGCAAGTACAATATTGGCTATGTGGAAAACCTGGACACATCGCTAGTTCATGTTCAGATGGGAAACAATCAAAAAATTTCAAGGGAAAGTTTTCTCAAGAAAAGGCCAAAGAAGCACACCAAAAGGCTAATACAGAAACAGAACAACAATTAACACACATAACTCACTACAATAGATGTGGAGCACATAATCATACTACAAATCAATGCCCGCACCACCCTTTTGTTAAAAGAGAAGAAGTTCATCTACTTCATGAAGGATGATGCTCTAAATCAACAGATACCTCTGACTTTATTTATTCTTCCTCGGAAGAAGGGATATTTTTGGCTCATCATTGCAAATGTGATGATCCAAACTTTTGTTTATGTGAAAATTCGTCTGAAACAGATTATGCACCGAAATCTCCCAGACATTGAGAAAATATGCATGTACCAATGAACAGGTCACCAAGATGCTCAAATTATAGCTCAGATGAAAGAACACTTATTTTTAAAAATAAGTGTGCACATTTTGGACCTCTAATATCCAAAATGTGAAGTGGGTCACGCCTAGTTGTCTGAAGTGTTCGCCCCAAGTGGGCATTTGCCTGGGTGGCCTCCTTGGCCCACTTATGTAGTTATCTCTTCTTTCACAATGTCTACATTCTTCCTCATGTCTTGAGCCTGATCCATTCTTTTCTTTCCTTTACAACTGATTTAGGTTTTGCATCATTTAAAATTTTATTAGATTATACTCTTCTTGTGCTCTCATTATCCTCTTTTTTTCATCTCTATAAATCTACACTTCCATTATGAGACTTCTCATAGTCTCTACTAATTATGTTGGTTCCACTCTGCTCCTATGTCCATTAAATTATGTCTCATCATTACCCACACTAATATTTTGACCTTTGGATTCTCTCTCATGATTGTAGGTTCTCTCTGCATCCTCCGTGACTTTGATATGAAATCATGGAATATAATTCATCTTCTTATATCTCTAATTATAAAAAATGTGCAAGAAACCATTTTATTTATAATGATGCATATTCTAGAAAATTTTCAATTAATGCTACCTGTGCTTCTTCTTTTCAATTCATGAAGAATTATTCCACACTTCCCCAAATTATAATAATTCCAAGTTATTCTCCTCTGCATCAAATTTCAAATGACTATTCTTATGCCCCAATCCAATCCCTAAGATAATAATTATGGATTCTTGAAAAAACCATTTTCACCCCATTTATGCATTTGTTTCACTAGTGCAATTTTACTAGAAGGCCAAATTTTGTCAACTGCACAAGAAATTCCATCAGAAACCGAGAAACATTTTGTATTAGAAATTGATAATACTCATAATATTGAACATGAAACAACCTTCATATTCTCCATCTGTCACTCCAGTAATATTCTATAACAATATGGAATATACAACTTTGTCCTTTTTACAATTTTGTTGCAGACTTGGATTTTTTTATCAAAATTGGTTATCTCTCAATTTGTGCACTTATGGGAAACCTTCACTAAACCAAAGTTGTATTTATTGATGAGTATAAATTTTGAGTAAATAAAGTTTCACAGTCACTAAACCAAAGTTTTCTTTATTGATGAATATACAATTTTGTGATCTAGGGTCACTTTTCCTCTGAAAATCCCAAAAATCCCCCAAAAGTGACTTGGAATAGTGGAGTTTGGCCTATTTCAGCATCCCCCTTCCAAACCCCATGTAATTTATTATATTCCTTCATGGGTTATTTACATGTCTACTTTCTGGACTCTCTCCAAATATTTTAGCTCAATCTAGATCTCTGTCACTAAAGTGGACCCAAATATTTAAAAACCATTGCTTTGAATTATCTAGAAAATCCAAGAAGAAATGGCTAGTGTCCCTCACTACAACTTTTTTATCCCTCATTACAGTGGAAAAAAAACATAAGTATCATCTCAATCTAACTTAATCTGCTCTAGTTATGGCCAAAATAATAAAATCGATCCAAACTTAGTTTTTTTTTAGACTATAGAATATTTTTCGTACGTGGCAATTTGTTGACATGGTTGATGATGTTTCTCCACAGGTCCATATGGCACCCTAAGAGGATGCCATGTCACCTCACCAACTACCTGGATTTCCCCATGATCATACCTCTCTCTCTTCTTCCTATTATCTTACCTTTTATCGCTTCAATGTATAATAAAATAAATTTTTAAATAAATTTGAGACCCACCCATACAAGCTGCCACATGGCACCACTACAGTGTTCCATGTCACCATCGAGTCCCATATCCCCTACAAAACTTCCACATGGAACACATACATAAGTTGCAGGGATAAACGGGTTCCATCCTACACCTTACCTCCAGTGCCCAACCCATCTCCACCCCATATCTAATGACAAAGATCAGGGGATGATTGATGGTCGAGGTTGATTTCACATCATCAACTAGCTCGCGAGTTAACAACCCCTCCACAATGTGATAGTGAATATTGGCCATAATACATATTGCATTCCTATTGGTTTCACATCCCCAAGACCTATTTCAAAACCACTCTCTCTGGCATGTGATACCATTAACCAATACCAATCATGGTATCAGTTCGTCACTCTACCAGTAGCCCCACCACGATGGTCTACCACCCCACCACTGGGGCCTGCCACCCTATCACCGTGGCATTCCATCATGCCACAGGTCTACCATAGTGGAATTTCCACCATGGCATTCCACCTCACCACTACCATGTCATATGACACATGGCCCCACATAATGATGACATCATCCTATAGAAAAATTCCCAAAATTTTCCAATTTCCCCAAATTTAAAAAAAATCATATTTTTCAAAAAATGTTGTTTGTCCGCCCAAGAAACTTCCAACTTGGTCTCTGCAAAAATAACAGTTTTACAACCTTCAAGTCACCCCATACGCTCCAAGCGCTAAAACCGATGCTCTAATACCAATCTGTGATGTACCCTATCACCAGAAAACCCAAAAGATTTATGTTGTTAACTAATCTGTAACACATTGTTACACACCAAAATGTCACACTTGAAAAATGCACCTTAAGTGTCGCAAGTGCCACAAAGTGACATATGCACCTCGGTAAGTGTCACATGCACTGTCGCAAGTTTCGTATGCACCTTCCCAAGTTTCGAATTCACTTTGTGAGGTGTCACCACCCCTTTACACCATTAAAATAGTTTTTCATGACCCCTAAGTCATATGGTAGGAAGGAAACAATCATTTTTAGGTCTAAACAAACCTTTTCCTTTGAAAATTTGACCTTTTTGGGGGGAATTTATGAAGGGTGGCGCCACCTTGGCCATGTGTAGGGAGTGTCGATGCTCCCCTGCTCATGTCTAGGGAGTGCCACTTTTGGTGAATGGTGCCCTGTCTCTCACTTAGGGGGAGCGTCATTCTTGTTGAGGAAAAAGGGGGATCTCCTCCACCTATTTCTATGGGCCAGCTCTCTCAGATTGGGTTGGTTGTGTTTGACCCTCATGTTTTGGCTTCACTTTAGGATCTGATACAAACCTCAAGGATCCTTATCCTCAACCATATCCCTCATTTTATCATGGTGGTTGTGCCTCTCAAGCCTATATATTGAAGGCTTTCCAAGGTGAAGGGAAAAGGGAGATTAGAGGTATCAAACCTTTGATCCAGGGAGAGCTAATCAGTCAAAGTATCATAATTTTGATCTTGGTAGATTCATGCAAGGGATGGACAAGGAGTGCTTGAGATTGTTTTGTTGCATCAATTGTGGTCTATAGGTATTCTCTTTGGGTTCTCATTTGAATATACTTTTTCTATTACCTTCAAGCTTGTGTATTCTTGCATGTGCTTGTATACAGTTCTTTAAATATTCATACATGAATTTTTTTTACCTAATCAACTAGAGTAGGAGATATTCATTTCTCTTTGCTTCCTATTGTAGGTATCAAGTTGCACCATGGGGTTTTAAGATCAAGCTCATGGATTGGAAGCAGTGAGGAAAAACTTCGTAAACAAGTCCATCACACCCTTTCTCCCTCTCTCTTTTTGATTGGTTAAAACAATTTTAAAGGGATGTTAGTGTCCACTTGTAGTGCTTTTCTTGGTATAGGGGCCTATAATCCAATGTAGGTTTCATATATCTGTAGGAAAAACATTATGTAATAGAAATTAGTGACTCCACTAGGGAGGGACTTTGACTAGTCTTTCCTTGGATCGTCTTAAGCCTTTGCCTATCATTAGATCTTGTTTGATGCTTCATTATGATCTATTTCCCCTTCTCTCTTCTTCACTGAAGAGATCACAGAGTCATTGATTGAATTTTCTTAGTTTTTATCCTTTTTGAGAAAAAAAATTGATGTTTCATAAGGGTTGCACTCCCCTGCAGTTCACTACAGGGCGCCACTTACCTCAGTAGCACTCCCCAGAGGCCTGCTAGAGGGAACCATTATCTGACTAGCACCCCCCAGATCTTGTTACTAGGCGCCATTTGTTATAAAAATAGGGTCGCATATAAATAAATAAAACAAATGTGGAAAAAAAAGAGATACACAATACAATAGAGACACAGATACACGTGGTTCACCTAGTGTGGGCTATGTCCACCTGAGAAATTTCCAGGTCCTTTCTTTTTATTATCCAACAAAATGAAGGGATACAACCTACAACACACATGTTGTAACTTCCTCTTATTTCTCTTACAGACTCCTCTCTCATAATACAATATTCACGATAATACACAACAACAATACAGTTACCTCATAAAAGAGGGTTTCCTTCTAAGGTAAAAAACCCTAAAATAACTTCTACCATCAGATATGAGACCTTATAATGAACAATTCATATTGACTATGAAATTACTATATTTTACAAGGCAATCTTTCACAAAATTTCGCTTCGAGGGAACTTTCCCTGAATCCCCCACTAGGGGGGGGGGCATACAAAAATTGTTGTCGCCCCCCCTGGACCCCCCTGGAAATTTTTTTGGGTGGGAATCCCCCTCGCACTCCCTGTTAGGGAATGGGGTCCAATAATGGTTGAAACAAACCTTTGAATCAAGAAGATAATCAAACTCCACAACCAACAATCTCCCTCTTGGATACTGATCACAACAACTCCACTATTAGTGTACCTATTGGACTATACTCCACCTTGGACTTGGAAAATTTCTCATCTTTACCTTCATGCTTGAAGACCAAATGAAACTGAGTAGGAACACAGTTTCTCCATGGTTACTCCCTTTGTTAACATGTCTGCAGGATTTTGGCTAGTATGTATCTTTTCCAACCTGAAATGTCCATCTTCCAAGACATATTGTATGGAATGGTAACTGATATGTATATTCTTAGAATTCGAATGGAAGGCTGAGTTATTTGCAAGATGAATGGCACTCTCGTTGTCACAGTACAACCTACTATTCTTCTACTTCTTTCCCAATTACCAAGTTTGGTTATTTACCAAGGAGACGATTTCCTCTTTCATGCCTTGCTCCCGCTTCTTTTTAGTTTCTACATGCATTTCATCTTCATAACTTTTTGGTTCACCAAACTTAGTCAACAATAAATAGTACAATGAAGGAGAGTATCATTTGGGGGGTCTACTTAAACTGGTAGATCTTCTAACAACACTTGTGGGAGTTTGAGGTACATGTTTCTCCTATTGTTGTACATTTCAATTTTTTGGTACCTTTGGAAAAAAAAATCAGTGATCTCATCAAGCACCATGTATTCTGGTTTTTCTTTTTCCTGTTTCTTTCCCTGCAACTGATCTTTGTACATGACCTTCTCATTGAATATAACATCTCTACTCCTAATGATTTTGTGATTTTCATAATCCCATAAGAGATAACCAAAATGATTAAAATTGTATCCAATAAAGGTATTCTTCTTGGATTTTTCCTCAAGCTTTGTTCTATTTTCTTTATCAATATGGACAAATGCTTCACAACCGAAAGTCTTAAAAAAAAAATAGTTTACCTTTTTACATGTCCATACCTCCTATGAAATTACACCATCCAAATATCTTGAAGGTCCTCTTTTTATTAACTAATCAACAATATCTACAACATTTGTCTAGAACTGTAAGGTAAACTGAACATGCAATCTCATACTCATTGCATGCACCATGATTGTCATGTTCATCCTTTATGACACGCCATTTTTGTGTAGTGTTCCTAAAACTATTTTTCTCTACGAATCCCATTGTATGAACAGTAATCATCAAAATCCTTGTTGCAATATTCACCTCCATTGTCTGATCTGAGACATTTCAACCTCTTTCCTGTCTCATCCTCAACCAAATATTTCCATTTCTTAAAAGTATAAAAAACATCACATTTTGTCGAATGCAATAAGCCCAAGTTTTTCCAGTTGCATCATCAATAAAAGTAACATAATAACAATATCCATCAAGATATGATACCTAAGTTGGTTCCCATACATATGTATGCACAAGCTCTAACCTTTCACTCTTATTTTCTTTTCCAAGTCTGATAAATCTGACTCTCTTCTATTTTCCATAAACTCAATGCTCACATAAATCCAATTCAATTTGTTCAATATCTTGCAACAAACTTATTTTTTGAAGTATCCACATCCCCTTCTCACTCATGTGTTCAAGCCTATGATTCCACAGTGTTCTATCCACTCCTATAAAAGCTAAAGAGATAGAAGAATCAATGTTACCAATACATAAATACAATGTACCTACCTTCTCTCCCTTTGCTATCACCAATGATCCTTTGGTGACCTTCCATGTCTTATCTGTAAATATTGATATAAAAAATTCACTTGCCAACTACCCAGATGAAATTAGACTTTTTCTTATATCTAGAACATGTCTTACCTCTTTCAACAACCATTGGTTTCCATTCTTTTTCTTTATTTGTACCCTTCCCATTTCAACAATTTTGCATGATGCATCATCACCCAAATGAACTTGTCCAAAATCACCTTGAACATAATCTAGAAAATGTTTACTATGGGGTGTGGCATGAAATGAATCCTCTGAATCTACTACCCAATACTCAGAAATATTATCTACAGAAAGAATCAAAGCATCTTGTAACACATCACATGTTACATTTTCTTTTTTATTTTTCTCTTGTTGTCCATCTCTTTGTTTATTTCCAGTTATGTCATCTTTCTTCATATGTCCTTTCTTCCCACAATTCCATCACTCTATATTTCCTATTCTGGATTTGGATCTTCCCTTCCTAGAATTCCCACAATTCCCTAATCCCTTTCCTCTATCCTTTTGTCTTCCCTTGTTCTCCACTGTCAACGCATTACCTGATGTCTCACCTGTGCTTTTCCGTCACATTTCCTTGCTAAGGATAACACCAACAACATCTTCAAATTTTAGAGTGTTTGAACTAGATATAGAGTTACTTACATCCATGAACAAGCCATTCCAACTTTCTATAAATCAACACAATATTAGGAGATCCCTGAGCTTATCATCAATGTCTACTTTTACCGAACTTAGCTGATTAGTAACCATATTAAAATCATTTAAATGATCTGCAACAAACTCACCTTCTGACATCTTCATATTAAAGAATATCTTCATTAGAGATACCTTATTGGAAATCAAGGGTTTCTCATACAGTTTATCCAATGCATCCACCAGCTCCTTCATTGTCTTTTCTTTTGAAATATTGAAATCCACCGACGTTGTCAGGCTCAGCCGTATCGTTCCTAGTGCATTTCTGTCAAGAATCTCCCATTATTTTTCCTTCATGGCTGTTGACTTATTGTATATTCCTCCCAATGGTAGGAATAGATCCTTCTGATATAAATAATATTCCATCTACATATTCCATAACTGGTAGTTTTGGTTGTTAAATTTCTTGACCCTAAACTTTTCATCTTCTGGAATTGCTCCCACTCAAGCCATGAACCCTCTTTTCCTACGAGTTAACTTTCGCTTTGATACCAGTTGTTAGAAAAGTAGGACTGTGAAGAAATAAAATAAAACAAATATCTAAATAAAACACAAAAGATACACAATACAATAGAGACACAGATATATGTGGTTCACCCAGTGTGGGCTATGTCCACCAGAGAAATTTCCAGGTCCTTCCTTTTTATTATCAACCAAAATGAAGGGATACAACCTACAACACACCTGTTGTAACTTCCTCTTCTTTCTCTCATGGTCTCCTCTCTCGGATTACAATATTCGTGATAATACACAGCCACAATACAATTACCTCATAAAATAGGGTTTTCTTCTAGGGAACAAAACCCTAAAATAACTTCTACCGTCAAATCTGTGACCTTATAATGAATGGTCCAGATTGACTATGAAATTACAATATTTTACAAGGAATTTTTTCCCAAAATTTCACTTCAGGGGCACTACCCTTGAATCCCCCACTAGTGGGGGACTAAAAAAATTGTTATCTCCCCCCTAGCGACGATTGTGGGGAGAAAATCCCCCCCACATCCCCCCCGTTAGGGAATGGGGTCTAAGAATGACTGAAACAAACCTCTAAATCAGGAAAATAAACAGAATCCACAGCCAACACCATTCCCCTAACTAGCACTTTGTCTCCTTGAGAACAAGGGCGCCAGTCCCCTTGTTTTGGCCTTTTTGCCTCCTTCTGCTTGTTGTTTCTCATTCTGATTTTGACATGGTTTTTTCCGAGAGAATCCTGATTGTCTTTGACTTTGTTTGGATTGATGATTTGATATTTATCACTCATTTTTACCTTTTTTAAGCTTGCAAAACTATTCTACATTACGATATTGATTCACCTTGCTTTTCACTAGTTTGTTCTTTGTCTCATGATATTTCGATTATTTGATTGATTGGAAGAGTTTGTAAAGGTTTGATTGGTGTTGAGTTCTTGTTCAATATTCTTTAGAACATATCTCTCTTTTGAATGATTGAGATTATTTTTCTTACCACAATTTATCTTTAATACTTATTTCTTGGTGTTCATCTTTAAGGATTGTTGAGTAATTTCTTCTTCCACTTTTTCATTGTTTGTGTTCTTTGAGTCTTGTCACTGTTTTGAATACATTTCTTGTCTGATATTTTTACTTCGTATCCCTTTGTATCTGCACTAGATTTTTGCATTGAAAGTAGGGAAGTAGAAAGAACTTTTGTTTGATTTAGGTTCATTGCATTTATAATCAAACGAACAGAAATTGATTTCATTCAAAGTATTGGGTGGTACATGTTCATAGTTTTCATTAGGTAAACTGCATTGCATTATGCATTTGGGAATGGAAAAAGACTCTTATCCTTTCCATATATATATTTCATCGAATAGGAAGCTTTTCATCTCATTCTATTGCACTCTTTTGGAGTCGAAGTCACGAACATAATTAGTTTCTCTTCGATACCCTTGAGTAAACAACAACCTAATAATCAAAACACTAATTAAAATCTATCTAGAAATTTTTCTTTCTAGGCATTCTACAAACCTACATTAGCTTAAGTGTAGGGATTTGGAATAGGTGTTGAGAATAACTTTCCAAAGCCATAAACAAATATAGAATCCTGGGATAGGGAGAAAAAATCCAATTTTTGTATAAGAATACCCGAGACCCCCCTCTCACACAGGGGTTAAACATGAGGTCGCATGCGGGAGAGAAACAGATATTACCCCTCCGAGTATTAACCAAATGTGGTGGAATGATTTTATATTGGGGTTTTTTCTTGAGAAACCACTAGTTTCATTTGGTCTCGGTGCTTTGTGAATCCTGAATCCATTCGAGATCCTCTGGAGTCTTAACGGTCCACTTGTCTTCAATTCTCTTGAAGAGCTTCAAAATTTGATATCCTACCCATACGTTCAGACCCAACTATCAACTATACCTTACCATAGGTTTATTGTGAGTTGGTAAACTTAGTGGCTTTTATCTTTAGGGTCCATACACAAGGTGACGACGAAGGGGAGTCTTTTTTGTACCTGCAGGGTCAGACGTTGGTCAAACTCACTCAAACTCTTTGGAGGGTAACCCACAGATAGACTGTGAGGGAAATTGCATCAAGGTGTAAGTACATTAAGCAGGTCACCAATGTAACTGATTCCACCGTCTTTATCCTATCCCCTTCTCAGTTTGATCCCGTGACATTGGATTTCATCACCAACTAGCGCTTCACAGTGAAAAGGTTTGTTTGTTTGGTTTTCTTCCTAGATTTTTTAGCGTGTGTTGTTTGTTTTCCCCTAGAAATCCCTTAGGTTTGAATCTATATCTATGGTGTCAGCTCGTGGAACTACCAACGAAGGGACCCCTTTTCCCGGTTTACTGTTTCTTTCTCCTTCTGTGCGACATGTTGGCCCTCCTTATATTGCCACTTTGACTCTTCATGGACTCACTATTGGGTTATCGGTCTGGTTGTTTTCCACTCCGGTGAACGTAAATTCTTCTAGTGCTTCATGTGCAACTACTCCACCCCAGGACCATCAACCTCATGTTGATCCTATGCCTTCTTTGCATGTAGGGTCTTCTTCCCGTTCTTCCTCTTTTCCTAGTGAAATCTCTGCAGCTAGTGACCGTGTAGATAAGAAGAAGAAGAAAAATAAG
>ML786232.1:596854-615602 GCA_009831015.1 Picea engelmannii | reverse complement strand
ATGTCGGCTTTAGGCCATTAGTTGTAATTATACCTCCTAGTCTCCTATATATACCAAGGAGACATTTTCATTTTGAATCATCTTGTAATTGAGCATTTAAGTGGGGTAAAAGGAGGTTTCCCCCTCGAAGAGGCTTATTATCTCAAAATTATCTCTTTTTCAAGGCATTGAGTACTTTTTCTGAGGTTTTTCTATGCTATATTGATATTTGGTTCTTAACACCTCGTCTCATTTATTCACATTCGTTGGAATGTACTAGGGTACCTTGGGAGTCATTGACATCATTGGTGATTTCCCTCACAATTGTTAACGGTTTACATCAATAACTGGTAATCAAGTGGTTTCTACCATGTTTGATATCAAATCATCTATTCACATGGCTAGATTCGTACCGCATTGGGATCGGGATGAAGACCCTGGGTTGGGATTTCACTCAGTTATGTGTTTTGCCCAGGATGCGATGGAGATCATTTGAGAATGTAAAATATTTTAGTACAATCATCGTGATGGAAATATTACTGATATATATATTGTCACATAGATCTACATTGTATTGATATGTGGCTATGTTTTATCATCTCGTAGCTCCATTATGTATTTTTCATGGTTGTGATTAGTTCATGTCATGCAGGTATGGATCCACATAGTATCTTTGGTGTCCATATCCTTAGTCATTATTCTCATATATTTGTAGTGTATTGGTCGGAGACCATGCTTTGAGTCATCTTGTATTCCGAGCATAGGTATGCATGCCTCGGAAATGGAACATATATTAATATTGTTTGATGATTGTTTGCATCTTTTGCCAAGTTCTCCCACTCTAGCACCCTTGCATTGAAGAATTTGTAAAGTGTTTTAGCCATCAATTTCTCTTCTGACCTCACACTTTAGGGGGCATCTGTTACACACCAAAATGTATTATTTCACACTTGAGTTACACACCCTAAGTGACGTATGTACCTTGGTAAGTGTCGCAAGTGTCGTATGCACCTTCCCAAATTTCACATTCACTTTGTGAGGTCTCATTACCCCATGACACCATTAAAAAAGTTGTTCATAACACCTAAGTCGTATGGGAGGAAGAAAACCATCATTTTTAGGTCGAAACACACCTTTTCCTTGGACAATTCGACCTTTTTGGGGGCATTTATAAAGGGCTGTGCCCTCCTGGCCATATGTAGGGAGCGTTAGTGATCCCCTTCCCATGTTCGGGGAGCACTACTTTTGGTATCAGAGCCCCACCTTGTTTTTCCCTGGGTATGATAACAAACTTATCTCTCTGTTATATATATTTGTGAATAATCTGTTTGGAAAATAACTTTGAAATTCGTATCAAGAGTCTCAGGCCTTTGAAAGACAAGGTTTCCACTTTTGCAACTTTTTGAAAGTCGTATCAAGAGTCTTGAGCCTTTGAAATACAAGGTTTCCACTTTTGCGACTTTCCAAGTTTTGGCTAGTCCTTGCCTGAGCAGTCGGCCAAGAGATTATTCGAAATTCTCTTCGAGAACTAGAATTAAACGCCCTACTTTTCTGTGCAGTGATAGTCATTTATTTTATTCAAACATGGACCAAAGTGTGTCTTTTTGTGAAATTAAAACCGTTGATGAATGTATTACTTCTAGTCACATTGAGAGGATTGATATTTTACTTTGCAAAAATTTTGATCAAAATATTTGTCTCATGATTCATCACATGCCTTCTATAGAGACATTAGATCCTAGACTACAAGATGTCTATAAAGGAATGAGGCCACCTAGAACTCCCAAGTATGGCCTAGGCTATATAGAACAATGTGATAAAATTATCCCAGATTTTCAGTTCAATAATCCTTTACCCCCATCCATCCAATGACCGTCTATCACTGAAATTCATAAATTTCACTCTATAATGATGGGATGTCCAAAAAATACTATTGAAGAAGCATGGATAAAAAAGATGCTAAATTGGGATATTTTCACTCATCCCGAGTCAAAAGAATTTAATATTTTTGTTCCTCATGTAGAAAAATCCCATTTACCCAAAGAATGGCAGACATATATTTCCAAATATAATCTTTGGATATCATTCTATGATTGGAAAAGAAATAAACAAAATCATGCAATCCAGATGTATGAAGTAGGAAAAGAAAAAGAAAATCCCACTCGACATGAGTGGAAAATCCTCGAAGGAAAACTTTTAGAATCCACCTCCACATTTCCACCCTTCAAGGGAATTATCCTCGAAGACAACAACAAACAAGCTAGAGCTATAACTTTGATGCTTGCAGATGAAGCTGCCCAACTTTCGGGTTTAGAAAAAAGAGTACAATCTGTATCTGAACAGGTAAATTGGACTAATACAACACTTAGAGGAATGGCTACACATACTTTTGTAACTAATGATTACACCATAAAGGGACACATCAGAGATTTATAGGTCTTCACAAATACAATAGTCCAATCCATAAATGAAATGAACAACAGGGTGGCAGATATCACTGACTGTGTCGAGAAGACACAAGACTTAGTAAAACAAAAGACAAATGACTCTGCTAAAAACCATGAATAACTTATCGAAGGGCTAGGAGAAGCCTTCTCATTCGTGGGAAAAACTCTATTAGAGATTCAGAACAAAGATACTTCTCCCGACGAACTAATTCCCCAATCTTTCATTCTCCCACACTCCCCAATATCTATTATTTCCCCTATATTTATCACTGAAGAACAAACAATCCAGAAAAGATTCCCAGCTCATTGTCCAAAAGAAGATCTTGAGCTTTCTCCTTCTGTAAATCCAAATCTATCCTTGGTTTCCATCCAAATACCTTTGTATGAGAATATCTCTCATCATATGAAAAGACCTCCTGCACCTGACCTTTTAGGTAAAGGAAAATTTCCAGACCCTCAATCATTTTCAGAAGATTGGTTCTTAGAATGGAACATAGATGGATTGCCAGTAGGATAGATTCGACAATTACTTGACATAATGTATGTTTCTTATAAAATCATGTGTATGAAGGGAAAAAGTGAAATAGAAGCATGCAAATCTTTAATCCAATGTTTCACTGGAACTTTGAGTAAATGGTGGGAAATTGTCTCATCTCCAATAATCGTAGAAAAAATGGAGTCAGAAGTACTCAAGGATGAACAAGGAGATGTAGTTTATCACCTTAATGGGACTCCACAAAGTAATATGATTGGATCCCTTACCACTCTCATCCTAGAACACTGGTGTGGAACAAAAGAAGAACTTCCTGACAAACATGAACTGATACTAATGAATATCAAGTGCAGAAAAATGTCTGAGTATGAAGAATTCCACACAGAGTGGACCCAAAGAATATATGAGGTAAAAGATAGCCAGAATCTCCTATGGAAACAAGTATACCTTGCTGCTATTCCAAGCAAATTTGTTGAATACATCAAAATGCAGGAAATCTTTAAACTACCTTATGAAATGTATACTTGGGGACAAATTTATTCCCTCATCACCAAAGCCTTGATAAGATTATGTATTGATATGAAAGTCCACAAGTCCATTCATAAATTGTCTCACCTACCAGATAGCAAATCTATCTGTGAAAAATATGGACTATATTTAAATGACCTAGTGAAAAGAAGAAAGAAGGCCAACAAACACCAGCAAAGGATGAGGTCAACAAGAGATAAATGGAAGACAGCCAGAAGATCCAAGTACGAACAAAAAACTCACTACTACACACCAAAAGACATAAGGCTGAAATCACATTCTAGTCAAGCAAGACAACAAGTACAATGTTGGCTATGTGGAAAACCTAGACACATCGCCAGTTCATGTCCAGATGGGAAACAATCATGAAATTTCAAGGGAAATTTTTCTCAACAAAAGGCCAAAGAAGCACACCAAAAGGCTAATACAGAAACATAACAACAATTAACACACAGAACTCACTCCAATAGATGTGGAGCACATAATCATACTACAAATCAATGCCCGCATCACCCTTTTGTTAAAAGAGAAGAAGTTCATCTACTTCATGAAGGATGTTGCTTTGAATCAAAAGATACCTCTGACTTTAATTATTCTTCCTCAGAATAAGGGATCTTTTTGGCTCATCATTGAAAATGTGATGATCCAAACTTTTGTTTATGTGAAAATTCGTCTAAAACAGATTCTGCACCAAAATCTCCCAAACACGAAGAAAAAATAAAAATATGCATGTACCAATGCACAGGTCACCAAGATTCTCAAATTCTAGCTCAGATCAAATCATTTCCAAAAGGAGAAATGAAGAAAGCGCTACTCAAATCATTTTTGAAAACACTAACTTCAGAACAGAAGCAAAAGGCTCCAGGAACATCCTCTGCAAGAGGTATGAAGAAATTATTCCTAGATGCTTCATTTTAGAGAAATACTAAGTCTTTTATCAGGCATAACAAAGAAAATAGACTGCAACACCCTTCTCTAACAGACCTAGCAAAAGAAGTATTCTATCTAAATAAAGAAGTTGCAGAGCTCAGACTGAAACTTGACCAATATGGAGAAACCTCTGACGACTCATATAAAGTGGATTCATGGGCTCGTCATGAAATAGAAGCCTTAAAAGATTAAATGAACATGTTTCCTCCTCCGCTTGAAGATGTGCCTACAGATCAGATTAAAAATCCGAACATCACCAGTCATACCTCTGATCATTTGCAGGGCTTAAATGCTATGAAAATACTGGCCATCTGATTTCAAAAATACCATGTTAGAATTATCATAGAAATTAAAGGACAAATATTCTTTCTCAATTCCCTCATAGACACTGGCTCTGATATGAATCTGCTCAACCAGGATATAATTCCCTGTAAATATTGGATTCCTAGTCAATATTCTGCCATAGGATTAGGAAACATCTCTACTAATATTAACTTTGAAATTTCCAAAGCCTTGCTATGGTTTGACCAACACTCTCTTGGCCTGAAATTCCTCCATGCTAATCTCCTAGTAGATTGTGTTCTAGGAACTCCTTTCCTTTCAGTTGTTGAACCTCATGGGACTGCAAGAAATTCTCGAGGTCATCCAACTTATTTTTTGACTATCCCTAGCCGTGTAACTAATGGGGCCCCTTGCAAAAATATTTTTCCTTTCATTTCCAAACCTCAGATAAATACTATTACCACAAGTCTCATCACTATAGAAACATAGGATGACCTAATTAACAAGCCAACAACTGAATACATTGATGATAACCTTGAATGGAATGCATACTGCCAAAATTGGGTATCCCATTGGGAACTAAAATGGTCTGAAGGTATTGAGTTCGGTCTCTCTGGGTTTTCCTCCAATACCAGTACCCATGTAATTCCACCACAACATCTTATAGGAAGAATGCACTAAGCACCAACTCTTGATGCCAGGGAAAAGATGATCGAAATGGGAGACATAACAAGGCTACGTTCTACATTTAGAAGATGGTACTTCCAACAGTTACAACAATGGCATACTACACCAGATCATTCCTATTTCTTAATAAAAAGAATGAGATCCTTGCAGTTGTGTCCACAACAAGATCCATCCCAAAGGCTCTTCCAGATAAATTAATCACAATATCAAGCTATGTGGGACCACATGTGCCTATGGAGTGATTGGTACAAATAATACTATTGTATGATAAAGTTTTCAAATACTTTCAGAGTCAACACCAATCCCGAACCAGATTGGCTTGAAGTATGGTGGAAAACGTTTGGTCTAAACTCAAGTGCAATTCATCCAGATATCATCGAAAATTGGCAGTTTATGAACCAAATGGCTCTATCAAATAATGTCCATCATTTAAGCCAAATCTCCAATCAAAATTGCATGCACATGTTCATACATGAAAAAATACCTTGGGTCATCAGAATCAAATACGTTCTCCAACAAGAAGAAGACAGCGATGAAGATCCGAATATGTATCGAGACGTTTATACACAACATTGGGATTCATATTGGTACAATCATTTTCATGAACAACCTGTCGAATGAAGGATATTAGTGGGGTTTGTCCACTATCGTGTCTTACTGGTCGACAATTGTGCTAGTCAGTTTCCGTGGGTTCACGATACGAACTCCACTTTTTACAAACTCTTGTCTACCACTTGTATTTAAGAATCATGGAAACCCATAACACTTCTCTAGATTTTGGTGCGGTTTGACCCACATTTCCATGAGGCTTGACAAGTTTTCATTAAAATATAATTCTTGATCGGATGGTCCTTACATGTTCGCTCCTTCCAAGAAATATTTAAATAAAGAAAATCTACCCAAAGGATTTGATTCCCAAAGGACGATCTACTTTTTCCTATAGGAAATGATTCCTTCTCTCAAGAAAAGGTTATATAAGGAGGGGAAGGATTAATTCTAGGAGTTAGTTGTTAGTCAGTCAGTCTGAGTCTACTAATCTCCCTCTCTTTGAGATTTGAGTCTTTCTTTCATTAGATTGCTTTGATAAGCCTGCGTGATTCTGTCTCGGCCGGCACAAACCTAAAGTGGCAGAAGCATTAAGTCCTAGTCTATCAATCTAGTTTGTTTGAGAGAAAAGAGCAATTATGTGCTCATATTCAAGTCTCTAATACCATGCCAGTTTGTCTTATCTAATACAAACCAGCTTCTGCATGTTTTACCTCTGAAAATTGTCTATCTTTTTGTCTTTGTATTATGCTTTTCCTATTTTCCTACTGAAGAGATTTTCAGAATTTCACTGGAGATTGGTTCGTTAAAGTTCAGTGAGAAGATTGTCGGAATTTCACTTAGGTCCTGAAGAGCATCGTGGTAAGTCCTGCTAGGCAGGTGGCTGCTAAGGGAAATAAGGTGTTGGACTGTTCGAAGGTTCAGGATGGGATTTTCTTGGGTTCACCTAGGGGATCGTTGGGTTCAAGATGAGATTGTAGAAGAAGAAAGTATTGGCAAAAGCAAATACAAGACTTATTCAAGCTTCATTCTCCGTCGGAGGAAGCCTCTATGTCAACAAAAATGGATAGATCTATGTCTTTTCATGATATAAAGAAAAATGAAGAGTGTAGCAGTGAGCACCTCCAATAGAAATATGGGTACCTCCAATAAAAATCTGGGTTCTATGTTTGCTAATAATATTCTATGTAGCTTAAACCAAGCTAATATTGAAGTAGTCGAGTCACAACCCCAAGCGGCATGGAAAATACCAGCAATTTCTCCAAACCAAGTCTACAATGACTTAAGTATGTTCCATGTATGATCTGTCACCCATGTCTTTGTTAAATAATCTGTCAGTCATATTCAACAAAATAGTGATGAAATTCAGACTATTTCCTTGTTTAATGCTAAAGAAATATTCCTCCGATGGAGATGAAGCTTGAATAAGTCTTGTCTTTTATTTTTCTAATACTTTCTTCTTCTGCGATCTCAGCTTGAACCCAACGATCCCCTAGGTGAACCCAAGAAAATCCCATTTTGAACCTTTGAACAGTCCAATGCCTTAATTTCATTAACGACCACCTTCCTAGCGGGACTTACCACGACGCTCTTCAGGACCTAAGTGAACTTTCGACAATCTTCTCAATGAAATTTCGGGCACCAATCTCCAATGAACTTCCGACAATCGCTTCAGTAGGAAAATAGGAAAATCATAATACATAGACAAGAAGATAGACAATTTTCAAAGATAAAACATGTGGAAGATGATTTGTATTAGATAAGACAAATTGGCATGGTATTACAGACTTGAATACGAGCATAGACTTGCTCTTTTCTCTCAAACAGACTAGATTGATAGACTAGGACTTAATGCTTCTGCCACTTTAGTTTCGTGCTGGCCAAGCCAGAATCACGTAGGCTTATCAAAGCAATCTAATGACAGAGACTCAAAGCTCAAAGAGAGGGATCTTAGCAGAATCGGATTGACTAACTAACAACCGACTCCTAGAATTAATCCTTCCCCTCCTTATATAACCTTTTCTTGAGAGAAGGAATCATTTCCTATAGGAAAAAGTAGATCATCCTTTTGGAATCAAATCCTTTGGGTAGATTTTATTTATTTAAATATTTCTCGGAAGGAGCGAACATGCAAGGACCATCCAACCAAGAATTATATGTTAATTCAAACTTGTCAAGTCTAATGGAAATTTGGGTCAAACCACACCAAAAGCCAGAGAAGTACTTTGGGTTTCCAAGATTCTTAAATACAAGTGGCAGACCAAAATTTGTACAAATTGGAGTTCTAATCGTGAACCCACAGAAGACGAATAACACTATTGTAGATTAGTAAGACTTAAAATAGTGCTTCTGATTAGTTTTAGTCATTTTCAATGTGAGTATGAAATCTTTCTTCATAGTGTAAAGTATCCCACATTTTGTTGTATTGTTTTTGAATGATAAATGGCTGACCTTTTACCATTTGTATCATAGTCTTAGTCTTGGTCACCCATTGGAAATGGTTTAAGATGAAATTGCATAAGATTTCTCCCTAATTTGGTCCATTCTGTAATAAGTTATGTACCCTTTGAAGTGGAGAGGTGGGGGTGCACATATAAGATAGTACTTCTGGATCTATTGCACTTTTGTTGACGCCAAAAGTTTCCCACCAATTTGCGAGCCAATTTGGAGGTCATCCATCTATTGAGGTATTGACATTTCCAAATTTGACGAGAACTAACGCACATTCTTGTTGTATGAAGTCCCACCATAAAGATTTGAAATGGGTGTAATCATAATCACTTTATGGAAAATAAATGTCGGGGTTTCTTTCGAGCCAATGGAATAACAGTCTTGGCCTGTGAAGGCAGAAATATTGATGGTTGAATCCCTAGTTGTCTCTAATGTCCCAAATAATATCAATATCATGGAAAGGATGGGTGAGAGCACTTTGTCCTTCAATTGCCTTTTGTGCGGCTCGGAAAATGATAGGGAGAAGTACATTTGAAGTTTGTTTGGTGTGAACTTCTGGAGTCAATATTGGAAGATAAGATTGGTTTGTAGGATTTATGATTTGGGTACTTCTTAATTCCCAGTGGGGATTCCAATTTTCTGCATATTTTTCCCAGCTAAGGGTATCTGGGACAGTCGTCGGGACCTCAGATCCGTTTTGTAGATGAATGGACATGATCATAGAAACGGGTTGTAAGTGTTCTCTGCTCAGAAAATCGAGGATGTTGTTTGTATTGCCTTTGATATGCTCGATAGAAAAATCAAATTTGCTAAATAGGGCTTGCCATATCACAAATTAGCATTGTTGGTGGTTTTTAATTCTTTATTTAAGACTTTCTTCATTGTTGCAGTGTCAGTTCATAACAAAAATTTCTTGTATATAACAAAATTTTCAAATTTGTGTATAGCATTTAGGGATGCTTTTATTTCTTTGTCTAAGGCAGAATAATTCTTTTCACTGGTTTGCCAGAGGCCAGAGGCAAATTGGACTATTTCCTCGGTTTTCTTGTTTCCACGGAACCTGGATTATTTAAGAACAACTCCCCATCCAAGATTGCTAGCATCTGTTTCGACAATTTTGGGGAGATCATCATAAAAAATGTAAAGAAGTGGAAGTGTTTTGGCTTTAGATTTTATTTTTCTGACTACTTGTGAATGTGCTTCTGTCGAAGGATTTGGATCCTTCTTTAATATGTCATTCAATAGTTTGCGATCTTGAGCACATCCTTCATAAAAGTGGCTAACATAATTTAAACTTCCCAAAAACCTTTGAAGTTGGACTTTATCTAGAATTTTATCGGGAAACTTATTAGCAAACTCAACAGCATGGGTTTGGAGGGTTAGTTCTCCATTGCGGATGATATGGCCAAGATACTTGATTTATGTTTTAAGAAGATCAAGCTTTTTCTTTAAGAAGACTAGCCCTGCCTCTTCAATGACCTGTAAGAATTTCCAAAGATGTTTCAAATGTTGATCAATAGAAGAAGAAAATACCAGGATATCGTCATTATAGACAATGATCCAATCAAAGTAAGGTTTTAAGACATTGTCCATGACCTGTTGAAACTTTGCAGGGGCATTTTTTAAACCAAAGGGCATGAAATTCCATTCATAGTGTCCAGCAGGAACACTAAAGGTTGTTTTGAATTTGTCTTCTTCTTTAACCGCGACTTTCCAAAACCCTGACTTTAAGTCAAATTTAGAAAAAATCCTTGCTCCAACAATTCTTGTTACCAGGCTGGCCTTATTTGGAATAGGATAAGTATCATCAGCTAGTACTTCATTCAATGGTTTATAATTTACCACAAGTCAGGGAATCCCTCTGAGTTGTTCTGAATGTTTATTCACATAGAATCCATAATGGTTCCATGGGCTAATAGATTCCCTGATGAGTCCTTTTT
Source organism: Picea engelmannii (assembly GCA_009831015.1). Classification (NCBI taxonomy): domain Eukaryota; kingdom Viridiplantae; phylum Streptophyta; class Pinopsida; order Pinales; family Pinaceae; genus Picea; species Picea engelmannii. Next base: position 605,319 of record ML786232.1, on the reverse strand, counting down.
TAAGTAGACCTTATGCTTCATCTACACATAGCTTCTGATATTCAGAATTCATTGGAATGGCCCTGCTTTTGCATGGTTTACCTTCATAACTATTTTTGTATGGTAACTCTATTTCATATTTCTTTTGATGCCAGAAAGTAGTAGGATTCTCTGAACATACTTTTGTTTCAAATTCTTTATTCAGCTCCAAAATCTGTTGTTGTACTTGGCTCTGGTTAATTTGGTCTTCAATCCTTAACTCAGTTCTTTTCCCTTTCAATTCTTTTATTTTGAGTGTTTATTTTTGGACCATATGGATGAGGGAAGAATTTCTTGGTGAAGACACAAAAGGGAGTTGGACAAATATCTGTGAATCTTTGATCATAGAAGGAATGCTGATAAAATATCCTGGGGTTCCATTGGCTAGTCTAGTGGAACCATGGTGCTCAACTGCAGCAAAAAAGGGTGTGCCAAGGATGCAGGCTACAGGGATGTCTGTGAGCAGAAACTTTAATGATAGAAAATGGTGTTTAAATCATATGATTGCCTCAGGGACTTCATAGAAAAGATGTGTTGGTTGGTTTCCCAAACCAATAGCACTTTGGTGGGTTTTGTGCCAAAATTGGACTGGAATGATATCCCTATTTATAAGGTTTAAGTCGGAACTAGTGTCTAGCAAGGTTTTGAGCCAGAAAGTTTTTCCTTTAATTTGGATGTCTAGGAGGACATGAAATTTTTGGTGCTCAATGGTCAATATTCTTTGTTTGTTGCTTTCTTGCTTTGTTCCTTTTGTGATTTCCTTATTTAGATTGCTGATCTCTTTGCCCAAATCAGAGATAGAGATTGTTTGTACAGGGAAAGAAATGAGTGAAGTATGGAGTGGATGTATGGGAAGACATCTGTGAGCTGGTTGGGTTTTATAGAATGTAGCAAGGGTTTTTTGTTGTGATTTCCATTCGTAGAAGGAAATCCAGATATCCTTTTCTCTCATATAACTTTGCCAAGTAGTGGAAAGTGCATGTTTTTCTATGTCAGGGGTGGATCTAGCAAATTTTTCAGCGTCGGGATGGGTAAAGAGATCTCGGTTTAGCATAAGCTTCATCCATTATTCTTTCACAATTTTTTTCTGACAAGCATGCATCATGGCAAGGAATTTCTTTATTTCTAGTATTGTTGGGTTTTTGAGATTTGTTGGGGTAGGGTTAGTAAGGCAACAAGGTGAAATATCAGGATGAGAAGAGGAAGATGTTATGACTAATATGTGGGGGTCATGTGGGAAAGGGATTTTAGAGCATTGTGGGTGTGGGCAAGGCTCTTTTGTTGTAGAACTTGTAGGAGGGAGATTTGTTCTACGCTTATGGAATTTGTGGTTGAAATGGATTTGGTCATCTTTTGTGGATGTAGATAGACTTGAAAGTGTTACTAGTTTAGAACAGTCTAAGCATTGGATAGAGTAGGGTACTTTCCCGAGTGAGGAAGTGAGGGGTTGTAGGGAGGGATGCAAACATAAAGAGGGTGTAGATAATTTTGAAGGAGAGGGTTTCTGAAGCTTTTGTTGTGGTTTCTGTGAGGAGGGAAAAGAAATGACAACAGAGGAAGGTGATTCTTGGATATGTGCCGATGTGATGGTTCGTTGGAGAGGAGTACTAGGAGTGTCAATGATCCAATGGGATGGGAAAGAAAGGTTCTCCCATTTGATAAGTTGGTGCTCCATTTTTTGGTTGAGAGGGTTAGTGAGGACAAGCGTACTAGATTGAGAATTTTGGTTGGGAGTGTGTAGTATGGCTGGATATAAAGTATTAGTATGTTGAAAACATCCACGGGTTTGGATAGAGATATTTGTGCGGGTGCTACGCATATCAAAGCCGGTAGTGCGGATCTGGAGTTTAAGGATGCCTTCAAGATTCTCATCAAAAGTATAGACAGAGAAATTTGGGAAACAATCAAGATATACAGGACCATTTGATAAAGGAGCAACAATTCCACCGATTAAAGAATCCGTGAACTTATTATGAGTCATATCCAAAACAATGCAGAGGGCATATGCATCGATTCCTTTATGTACAAGAGCATTGATGCCAACCCGAATGCAACCAAAATGAAGATAATTGGTCTTGTGCTTACATGCTTCAGCTTGGATTTCTTTAGCATTAAACAAGGAAATAGTCTGGCTTTCATCACTATTCTGTTGAATACGGCTGATGGATTATTTAACAAAGATACGAGTGACAGCTTGGAGATGGAACATACTTAAGTCATTGTAGACTTGGTTTGGAGAAATTGTTGGTAGTTTCCATGCCGCTTAGGGTTGTGACTCGACTACTTCAATATTAGCTTGGTTTAAGCTACGCAGACTATTATTAGCAAACATAGAACCCAGATTGCTATTGGAGGTGCTACACTTTTCATATTTCTTTATATCATGAAAAGACATAGATCTATCCATTTTTGAATGAGAGTAATGACTATCACTGCACAGAAAAGCAGGGTGTTTAATTCTAGTTCTCGGAGAGAATTTCGAATAAGCTCCTAGCCGACTGCTCAGGCAATGACTAGCCAAAACTTGGAAAGTTGAAAAAGTGGAAACCTTGTCTTTAAAAGGCCCGAGACTCTTGATACGGCTTTCAAAGTTATTTTCCAAACAGATTATTCACAAATATATATAACAGAGAGATAAGTTTGTTATCATACCCGGGGAAAAATGAGGTGGGGCTTAGAACTTTGAAAGTCCTATCAAGAGTCTCGAGCCTTTGAAAGACAAGGTTTCTACTTTTTCAGCTTTCTGAAAGCTGTATCAAGAATCTCGAGCCTTTGAAAGACAAGGTTTCCACTTTTGCGACTTTCCAAGTTCTGGCTAGTCGTTACCTGAGCAGTCGACCGAGAGCTTATTCGAAATTCTCTCCGAGAACTAGAATTAAACGCCCTTCGTTTTTGTGCAATGATAGTCATTTATTTTATTCAAACATGGACCAAAGATTGTCTTTTTGTGACATTAAAACCACTGATGAATGTAGTACTTCTAGTCACATTAAGAGGATTGATATTTTACTTTGCAAAAATTTTGATCAAAAAATTTGTCTCATGATTCATCACATGCCTTCTATAGAGACATTAGATCCTAGACTACAAGATGTCTATAAAGGAATGAGGCCACCTGGCACTCCCAAGTATGGCCTAGGTTATATAGAACAAAGTGATAAAATTATCCGAGATTGCCAGTTCAATAATCCTTTACCTCAATCTATCCAATGACCGTTTATCACTGAAATTCATAAATTTCACTCTATAATGATGGGATGTCCAAAAGATACTATTGAAGAAGCATGGATCAAAATGATGCTAAATTGGGATCTTTTCACTCATCCCGAGTCAAAAGAATTTAATATTTTTGTTTCTAATACATAAAAGTCCCATTTATCCAAAGAATGGCAGACATATATTTCCAAACATAATCTCTGGACATCATTCTATGATTGGAGAAGAAATAAACAAAATCATGCAGTCCAGATGTATGAAGCAGGAAAAGAAAAAGAAAATCCCACTCGACATGAGTGGAAAAGCCTCGAAGGAAAACCTGTAGAATCCACCTCCACATTTCCACCCTTCAAGGGAATTATCCTCAAAGGCAACAACAAACAAGATAGAGATGTACCTTTGATGCTTGCAGATGAAGCTGCCAGCTTTCGGGTTTAGAAAAAAGAGTACAATCTATATATGAAGAGGTAAATTGGACTAATACAACACTTAGAGGAATGGCTACACATACTTTTTTAACTAATGATTACGCCAGAAAGGGACACATCAGAGATTTACAGGTCTCCACAAATACAATAGTCCAATCCATAAATGAAATGAACAACAGGGTGGTAGATACCATTGACTGTGTTGAGAAGACACAAAACTTAGTAAAACAAAAGACAAATGACTCTGCTAAAAACCATGAAGAACTCATGGAAGGGCTAGGAGAAGCCTTCTCAGTCATGGGAAAAACTCTGTTAGATATTCAGAAGAAAGATACTTCTCCAAACAGACTAATTCCCCAATCTTTCATTCTCCCACACTCCCCAATATCTATTATTTCCCCTGTATATATCCCTGAAGAACAAACAATACATAAAATATTCCCAACTCATTTTCCAAAAGAAGATCTTCAGCCTTCTCCTTCTGTAAATCCAAATATATCATTGGTTTCCATCCAAAGACCTTCGTATGAGAATATCTCTCATCATATGAACAGACCTCCTTCACCTGACCTTTTAGGTAAAGGAAAATTTCTAGACCCTCAATCATTTGCAGAAGATTGGTTCTTAGAATGGAACATAGACGGATTGTCAGTAGGACAAATTCGACAATTACTTGACAAAATGTATGTTTCTAATAAAATCATGTGTATGAAGGGAAAAAGTGAAATAGAAGCATGCAAATCTTTAATCCAATGTTTCATTGGAACTTTGAGCAAATGGTGGGAAATTGTCTCATCTCCAATAATGGTAAAAAAATGGAGTGAAAAGTACTCAAGGATGAACAAGGAGATGTAGTTTATCACCTTAATGGGACTCCACAAAGTAATATGATTGGAGCCCTTACCACTCTCATCCTAGAACACTAATATAGAAGAAGAACTTGTTGACAAACATGAACTGATACTAATGAATATCAAGTACAGAAAAATGTTTGAGTATGAAGAATTCCACACAAAGTGGATCCAAAGAATATATGAGGTAAAAGACAGCCATAATCTCCTATGAAAACAAGTATACCTTGCTGTTATTCCAAGAAAATTTATTGAATACATCAAAATGCAGGAAATCTTTAAACTACCTTATGAAATGTATACTTGGGGAGAAATTTATTCCCTCATCACCAAAGCCTTGATAAGATTATGTACTGATATGAAAGTCCACAAGTCCATCCATAAACATTTTCATTAAATGTATCTTGTTTAAATATATCATTCATCCATATTAAAAAAAAAAAGGGAGAGTATAGGAAATAATAAATAATTTTATAAATATATTTATTATTTGCATTAAATGTATCTTGTTTAAACTTAGTTTATATCATTCATCCATATTTTAAAAAGGAGAGAAGTATAGGAAATAATAAATAATTTTATAAATATATTATTAATAAAAAATATGTAAACATAATAAATGATTGAGAATGAGAATTTTTAGTTTTACATATGTTATTTTTTAGTTTTTTTTTAAATATTATGTTATTATAAATTTTCAATGTTATATTTTTTATATAAAAATAAAACATTTATAAATGATTTTTTTGTTATATTCATATTTTTTTTCATTTTTCTTTCAAATTATTGTTTTAACTTTTAAATTTTTAATATTGCATTTTTCATTTTAAAAATGGTTTTTTAATAACCAAAATTTTGTTGTGTTAGGGATGATTTAGGGACTAAATTTTGCTCATGGGCTATTTTTTCATGGTTTTTCCCAAAACAATTTTGACTGTTCTAAAAATTATTCGCCCAAATTCTATAAGATAAAATTATTTTATCTTAAAAATCACCAAGATTTTATACAAACTATATAAAATCATTAGAAATTTGAATATTTTTACAAAAAAATCACCAAACATTTTATAGTTGGCATATGAAGGATTAGTAAGATTCGCAAGGTTTCTACATTTTAAAATAAATTTTCATCCTTAAAATCATCCGTGCCATATTACTTCTAAAAGGTATTTTTTCTTGTTCGGATGTTTAAGAATTTTAACATTTTTTTCAAGTTTTTATTTACAAATGGTTAAAAAATTATAGCTTAAAAAAAAGTTGTAAATATTCTTCTTCTCTAAGAAGTATAATGGATTCAAGTCCTTTAAAAAGATGATGATGATGGATTCAAGTCCTTTAAAAAGATGATGATGATTAACGCCCACTAAGATCGAGTTGGTCTATCATACCTTAAGAGGGTAAGTGATTACTTGTGATTCTTTAGAATTTTGTTTATGTACTCGAAAAGCATTAAGAGAAGCTTTCCAAGATCACCATACTTTTGTTGAGTTAAGAGGTTAGGAAGGTTGGTAGTGTGAAAAATATTTTGAAAATGAGATCTAATTTGGGTATAGGCCGGACAATCTAATAGAAAGTGTTTTTCATCTTCAACCTTCTTAATGTCACAAAGGTGACACACTCTTTCATTCCATGGTGTTTTAGGAATTGACCAACGCCCAGTTTCACTATGGAGCTCATGAGAATTTGTTCTTATCTTAGCAATGCTTATTTTTTTCTTCACACTTGGTAAAACAAATAGATAATTTTGATCTTATAGATTAGTGTTAATTACATCCTTATAATACCTTAATTTTATTTTTTCCTCTAACTTTTTATCACACCACATTTTCTCCTTAAATTTTGATTTGACATTTTTTTTATCATTATTTCCACAATATTATCATTATTTATGCAATAAAAAAATAAAGTCTTTTTTTTTTAATAAATAATTATCTTTTTTTTTTTCATTATTTCCACAATATTATCATTATTTATGTAACACTTTTGACCGAAATATAATTATTTATGTAACACTTTTGACCGAAATATAATTATTGTAATGTACTTTATATTTTTATTAATACAATTATTATTTTTATTTTTATTAATACAATTATTAGTGATTTTTATTTACCAAAAAATATTGCTCCATTTTCTAGAGTGTTTAGTCACTGCTTTCATCTTATCTCATTACTTTATTATAATTATATTTAGTCAAATCCTTCATCTTATCTCATTAATTTATTATATTTATTTAAAATTACACACCCTGTAATACTACACTTTTATTTGGTGATAAATTTTTGTTCATAATGATTATGGGGCGGTGATAAATTTTTGTTCATAATGATTATGGGGCGTTAGATGTAGCTCCCTTTATTCTTGTCCACCCAACAATTTGTTAATCAATATTATCAATTTATATGTGAATTCTCGTTCCAACTATTTTTATTAATTATCTCCCTCCCTTCCCTCGTTACAACTTTTGTAATGTCAATTTAACTTCCTATTCAAAATAAACCCATAAACCCATCATTGCAACTTTTTTAACACCGGTTTAACTTCCTATTCAAATTAACTCATGACTAAATTTCTCAAAATATCCATCGTTTTTCTAACCTCTCTTTACACATAATGGTATCTTATTATTTCCAATTAGTTAATCATAATTGGTTCCCTTCTTCAGTTAGAAAGTTACGATACACATGTTTATGAGCTTTCTTATTTCCAATTAGTTAATCATAATTGGTTCCCTTCGTCAATTAGAAAGTTATGATACTTCAATTAGAAAGTTATGATACACACATGTTTAGGAGCTTTCTTATTTTCACTCTTAAAAAAAAAATTCTTAGTTTTTTCATGAATATTTCATCATAAGTTTTTAATCGATTAAATAATGAACAACTAAAATAAATTGTAACAAATGAAACATAAATAATAATAATAATAATAATTTATTTTTAAGGTCACGTTTAAGTTAGACATTAAATTGGTGTATGAGATTTTTTTTGTCCAGCAATTTGTCTAGTAAAGTTTATGGAGGTATGTATATCCTACCTCACTCTAGATTTGAATTTGTGACCTCTTATAAGGAAACACTTGTTCTTAACCATCAGGCCCACTCAGGCTATATTTTTGTAATCCTTAAAAATTTCTTTGTACCTACATTTCCTTGAGTTGTTTTAAGATTGAGATATTCTTTAGTATGACTCTAGTTCATGGTAAAAACTTTTCATGTCTAGTAGACTTAGGAGAGTATCTATGTACAATTTTATCTATGACAAATCTTATTATTATGATGTGTTGAGTTGTTTTAAGATTGATATTTCCTTTAGTATGATTCTAGTCCATGGTAAAAACTTTTCTTGTCTAGTAAACGTAGGAGAGTATATCTCTACAATTTTATCTATGACAAATCTTATTATTATAATGTGTTATTTTCGATGTAATTGTGATTTGTATTTAATTTTTATTATCATTAATTCTATATCAGCAAATCATTATCTACCTAGCATTTTTTTTATAGATCATTAAATCTTATTATTATTATGTGTTATTCTCGATGTAATTCTGAGTGGCGTTTAGCTTTTATTATTATTTATTTTATATCAAAAAATCATCATCTAGATCAATAAATTTTATTATTATTATGTGTTATTTTTGATGTAATTTTAATTAATATTTAACAATTATTATCATTAATTTTATATCAACAAATCATTATCTATCCAACATTTTTGATAGAGTAATATTTAGAAATACTTCCTTATCTCTATATTTTCTAACTTAAGGAATAAAATTAATATTTAGAAATACTTCCTTATTTCTATATTTTTTAACTTAGGCAATAAAATCTTATTATTGAGATTATCAATGCCAGTATCATTCAATTTGATCTTTATATTTTCTAACTTAGGCAATAAAATCTTATTATTGAGATTCTCAATGTCGATATCATTCAATTTGATCAAAG